>VUQG01030083.1:0-19180 GCA_015106755.1 Etia nguti | reverse complement strand
TCCAACATAAATGAAGACAGAAAACTAAACAGCAGTGATGTTTGTAGGGTTACTGAAGTTGGACTAGCTGGTATATAATGATGTGCTACGTGATCGCTAGCGACACACCTATGTTAGCATAACGTAAAGATAGTGAAGCTGGAGGATGAATGCTAACTTTTTTCCACTAAAAGTTAACGTGAGGGTTCCCGATGGTTAGGGACAAATGCAATCGCATGGCAGGATGCTGTAAATGGACCAAACCTCAGTCAGGAGAACAACTGAGATAATCCATCCACAATACGAGGTTAGTCATTAATATACTGCAACAACATGGGAATAGAGCAGCTGTGAGAGAATTCAACATTAATGAATCAATAGTACGGAAGTGGAGGAAGCAAGAGGAATGAGTTGAATAAAGTTTGACTCTATAATCCGGTGCGCCTTATGTATGAAAACAGACTCGTTCATCAACAGTGAGCCTCATGGTCCAAAAAATACGGTACTTTTTTGCATCTGAAAATGAAAGTTGGGCTGATTTTAACACCATTACAAGTAATGTTGTTAATTATTCTTTTTTAATCATAATCAAGTTAACACAAATTGTTTTTTAATTTAGTAGAACTTGAAATGTTTGTCAGTGAGTAAACAATTAGTATTGCACAGTCAGAAACAATAAGTTATTCTTAGTACTGTATACTAGTTGTCCTAACAGTCATGTTAAGTAAGCTTTACTTTTTTTGAGGCAATGAGTTTGCATAATTTTTTTAAGTTCTGGGAACTAATTAGATTTTACAGTGTACAAACCCATCAGGGTATGTGACAGTGTTTGTTTTTACTGCATTTCAACACTTTGAATAATTTGATATACTTTTAAAAGCTGATAAACTGAGAATCAGCTTTAGTAAAAATTAGTAATTTCTTATTTCTTTGACAGGTGTTGTTCAACACACCCATATATAACATGGCTGAGGAGATCTGCTGGTATCTTCCAGGTTACAGGGCTCAGGTAAGACTCGGATCCATCCAAACCAAAACTGAGATAAAATATCAGGTGATTTCTGAGGAACTGAGAGTGGTGCTGATTAAATGTCTCCTTTCGTTTTTAGATTGCAATGATGATGGAGTTTCTCAGACTTTAGCAGGAAAATCAAATACCATCAAACATCACTGCTGAAGATCTGAGAGATCTTTTGGTGGAGAGGAGCAAAGAGACACTCGGAGAGCAGTGAGTTACTGTGACACCTATGGCTGATGTTCTTTCCACTGAGGAACTCGCTTCTGAAAGTCTGCCAGTGCCTGATGTTCCCTGTGAGGATCATCGTTCTGAAACTCCATCCATGTCTGAGCCAGTTGTCTCTATTACCAAAAATTCAGAGAAGTCTGACAACATTCAAATCAGGAAGAAAAAGAAGAAAGGAAAGGACTTCTTCCAAAAACTTAGAGCTCTGTGCTGTTGTTGTTTCAGACCCATATAAATTGACTGACTTTGAGACTTCCATCTGTTTGTTATCACTTTACAAATCAAATCAAACAACTCATCAGTATTTCTGCATGGATCTGCATCTATGATTAAAGAATAGGTTTCCTTCAGATGTTTATAAGAGTCTCTTAGGGTTCCCAAAATACCTCCATGAACCAATTAAATATTAACATGTTAGTGTTATTATTTTTAAGAAAATCTGAACTTATTCTTACTGTTAAAAAACAAAAACAGTAAGAATAAGTTTAAAAAATAACAAGAGTTCCCAATAATAATTATATAATATTAACATTGCTCCACACCTTTCTTTTGTAAAGGTCCAGATACCAGTTAGCACATAGCAGGACCTCTGTGTTTAAGAGTATTCTTCAGGACTTAGGAATATTAATAAAAGGAGCATCTACACACCACAAAGCTTCATGGGTATTTGGTACCTGACCAGAAAAAAACTGGAGGTAACTTACATAATGTAAGCGTAGGTCACAAGCGTGATCACTGCTGGGTTATGCTTTAAATCCATGTTACAGCTGACTTGTTCAGATGCAGAAGAACACGGAAGCATTTTTTCCACAGTCAGATACTGACCAGTCCAAGTACTGAAGTTACGTAGTAACAGAGCTACTTGCAGTTCTATATATTAAAGTGAGTATTATGTACTGTAAGATTCTGACAATAATCTGAAACATCTTTCTGTGTCCTATTAATTGTTACACTTTGACAAACATGTCAGTGTAGAGAGGAGGTGATAATGGTTCAGGCGTTATTGAGGGCCAAGATCAGAGTGGCTAAGGACAATTACAGGAGAAAACTAGAGTGGAAACTTCAACAGAACACAAGGAGAGAGTTGTGGAGTGTCATAAAGACAATGACTGGATTATGCCCATCCGATAGTAGAAGAGTTGAGGGTGGTGAGGACAGAGCCAATGAATACATCAGAACATCAGGATCCCCTTCAGTCCGCTTACCAGCACCGTCTCAGAGTGGAGGATCCCATCATCTACCTGCTTAATCGTGTCTACGCCCATCTGGATCTGCCTGTGATTACTGTGAGGCTTTTTTTCACCAAAGAAATCAATCATTCTCTGTGGGGAAAAAACTCACTGGTGGGTCCTCACCTGTCTGCTTTTGGCTCAAACTTCTTCTCTTGTGTAAAAAAAAAAAAAACGGTGCTAAAATGGGCCTAATTTTGAAAGAAGTCCATGACCAAAGACCCCCATGCAGCCTGGAGCACAGGTGCCAAAAAGCAATTTTCTTAACACTTATGAACAGCATCTTGTACAGTGTACTTGGCCACTAAGCTTGTATTTTTAATCTACTATAACACATTTCCAGTAATTGCCCTGAATTCAAACTTTGAGGAGAAAAATGAGTCTGAGAATAAAGACAGGGCAAACAAGGTCTGTACCATTAGACTCAAACTTGAACTCTGCCTAGATGCATAGGTCTCCACTGGATCACAGAAGAGGAGACAAGGGCAACTTAGGTGCACAACATGCAGGATTATTTTCATTTCTGCATGAATATTGATTTTACACACCTCCACAGTATTTTTTAGAAACGGGATTGTAATTGAATTTGTAATTGAACAGACTTTTTCTTGAATTATTCGTGACATTATTTTCTTGAGCACTTAAAGTGTTTATCGTTACAGTTTATGGAGCTTGGAATCTCTTTTTCAAAATCCACATCCTTGTTTTAGTATGTTATTTTCTTTTTCTAACTATGATATTAAAGGTAGGATAAAGTTTCTGCAGATTGGAGCGCACTGCTGATAAGCTGCACTTAGCCAGAAAACTGCCATAACAGAGATAATGTGACTCTGGAGTGAGGGCAGGAGATTTTGTAAACAGTGAGAAATGATGATGATAGCAGCGAACCTTTCCTGCATCTATCGCCACCATAGACCTTTATGGTGTTGTCATAAAGAGCAGTAAGTGATTTCTGGACCGGACAAAACTTTTCATCTCATCTCAGTTTTCTACATTGTTTGTATAGAAAAGTGAGACTTTTTAGCAACACAGACTGTGGTGTTACATTGGTTGGTCTGATTGTTTTTCTCACAATGGTCATAACTTGAGGCAACTGTTGTTGTGATTTGGCGCTATATAAATAAAATTAAACTCTGTTGAATACTTGGTCTGTTTTTTTCAAATTCAGACTTGTACTTTAAATTAGCCAAAGCCTGTGTTACAGTTAGTCTTAATCAATGCAAAACTGGTTTGGCAAGAGAGTAATTTAATGTACTTTTTAAACACTTTTATTATTATTTATATGTATTAGTTATATGTATTGAAATAATATATTAAATGAACATTATTTCTGATTATGAAAACTAAACTGTGTGACATTTTGACTAAGAACAAACAATAATAGATGTATATAATAATACATATGCTGTTTTGCAGCTTAGTCTGGCTTTTGTGGAGATAAATAACAAAGGCAACACTAACAAAACACACAAACAAAGTCCAACGTATTTAAAAAGGGGGAATAATTAAGAACACATCTCATATCTGTGCTGTTATACAACCTGAATAAAAGCAGTGAATAGTGGCTGACTACAAACTTTCTTGAAAAACCGGTGTAACTAATGTGAAACCTGGATGTAACTTTCTATGTACTGTATGTGCTATTATATAATAAATGTTTTAAAGACACAAAATTCAAAAACTATTGAAGGTTCCAGTTATTACAGATACATCTGAACTTCACACGCCCTCTCTGGCAGCAAACAGTATTTTTATCTGCATAACCAGTGAGGTGTCAACCAGAGGAAGTATGACGGTATTGTTTTTGTTAAAGACAAAGTCACACCAGAACAACAGAGGTGTTTAAATAAATCCAACAGGAAATTGCCAAAAATTGCTAATAGCCTCTTGAGGGTCTTTAAATCCTCCTATAGAAACAGCTTTGATTTCTGCAGGTAGTTTTTTTGGGGGGGGCGGGGTTGTTTTGCTTTGTTTTTATCCATGATCATATTGGTAAGGCTCAAAGTTAGTGGTGTGGCAGCAGCTTTGATTGATATTTGTGTTAGCACATACACTACTGGTATAGTCTCTAGCTATCTGCTAGGCCTCACCACTTACTGAACTGGACCCTTGCAAGTTCTGAGAACTTTTTTCCAAGTTTTGAAAATAATTTGAAGAATTTTATTGATTCGTTACTTAGCACTAAGTAATTTCTGTTTTTGTGTGAATCAAGCATACAGTCTATGAAGGCAACTTGCTAACCAAACTTGTTACAGCTTGCTGATGACGACATCCTCTTGTCTTAATATGATCATCATCCATTTGGCTACATTTAGGGGCTAAAGCCTATATTTTGACACACCGATTGTGGGGCTTGAAGAAATGTGCTAACTTAACTAGCATGCTGTTTACAAAATCCAGATTCTGATGACATGAAGGAACCAGGAGAAGCAGATTTATGCTAGTACCAGTAGATCCGGTAGAGTCATCCCAGAGTCATTGACCAAACTGATGACTCTGGGAATTTTTATGGCCAACAAAATTTGTATTATTTATTTATGTATTTTAAATTGGCGGATTCAGTTTTTAAATCAATTAGATTTTTAAAAATATATATTTTCTTTTATAAAATTTTATAGCGGTTCTGTTTTAAACATGCTCCAAATAATATGGTCACATAAAACATAAAACCACTATTCTGAACGTTGACCTCTGTTTTCCAGAAAGCACTTATGTGGTTGATTTAAGATACAGAATGAGCAATGTGGGGGTGTTAAACACACAAACACACACACACACACACACACACACACACACACAGCCTCTTTACATCAAACGCACTTACCAGAGAACAGTTCATTAGTAGACATTGCTTTGCTGCAGTCATTCACCATGAAGACCTTCATCCTGATAACAGCTTTACTTCTCTCCAGCTTCAGTGAGTATTGGTCCTGAAAATGTAAACTGTAGAAACTAGACTCTTTTAATGTTTATTCAGATGAATTGTTTATGCAGCCTTGGATTCATTTAAAGTAAATTGTTTCTCGTCTCTGCTTTCTTCAGACTGGATATCTATGTTAGTTTCTCAAAATGTGGAGGTCCAGCCAGGCGAAGAAGTCACCTTGCAGTGCGCCAACATTTCCACAAATAATAGTGCAACATTCTGGTTCAGACTGGTCAACAGAGCCCAGCCAAGCTGTATCTCTGTCATGTTTAGCACTGATAGAAGTCTTGCATACTGTGAGGAATTTCAAAGTGGATACTTTGAAATGAGTTCCAATATCTCAACCATCTTCCTCAAAATCAAAAATGTGGCTGTATCTGACTCTGGACTGTATTTCTGTGGATTTTACACAAATGCAAGACCACTTTTTAGAGTGATATATTTAAAAGTTAAAGGTAACATTTTAATTTAACTAAGTCTTTCTTCAGATTCTTTTGTTGTTACATCTAAAACATTTATACATTTTTGGAATTTTCTTTCTATCAAAGCAAAAAGTGCATATTTACACAACAAAATATGATGCAAAACTGTTGAATAACATATTCTTTTTATTTCAAAAGGCAGGATTGAGTTTGTTGATGACAATAAGTCTCAAAGTAAGATTTCTTACATTCTTCCGATTGTTGGTCGAATGTTAGGTCACAGATTGTTGTTGGGTTTTTTTTTCTAATTAAATTATTTTTGTTCAGAAATGTCAGATGACAAAATGGAGCTGATATGTGGGATCCTGGGTGCTCTGAATTTTTTCTTTGTAATGGTCATCATTGGGCTGGTCATTAAAATCAAGAAACTACTCTGGCTACCGTACATTGGTAAATTTTTCACATAATTCAAGTAATGTAGTCTGTAAAATAACAGTTTATAAGCCATAAAACTGTATTTATTTTTTAAAGATAAACCAGTAAACCACCCATAAACCAGTAATAAGCTGTTAATTGGAAAAACAATGATGGAACTCCAGTTTTGAGTATAGTGAAAAAGCTCTATGATTGCATCACTATGGAATTGAGTAAAATCATGCAACTCCGTTTTGTTACATCAATGAAAACCAGTGACAGTTTCATGTTTTTCTGCTGTAGTGTATCAAAGTGTGATAACTGACCTCTGGTCATTAATTAAAACCTAAACAAAATAAACCAGCATAGAAAGTGCCACCAAATATTTTATAGCTGCTAGTTATCTGACCAGATGTGTTTTGTGTCTCACTAAGCTGATGGCGAAGAACAATATTCACAGCGTGAGGTGAGTACAGCTTCAGTGTTCCCTTCTTTTTTTATATATTTATATCTATATACATAAGTGAAAGATTGACTTTTTCTGTCATGGTACTGGGTCTGGGACCCAGTGTGCTGTATTTTTGATTAGTTATATGTTTGGATTTGTTGGTTTTCATGGTTTTGATTCTTATTGTTTGCTGCTTATGTTATATTCTTAGCTCTAGTCCTCAGGTTTCTGTTACCTTGCCTTCCCTGTGTCCCACGTTTCATGTTTAGTTACCATATTTTTCGCACTATAAGGGCGCACTTTAAATCCTTTAATTTTCTCAAAAATCGACAGTGTACCTTATAATCTGGCCTTATGTATGAATTCTGGTTGTGCTTACTGACCTCACACCAATTTTATGTGTTACACGGCGCTTAAAAAAACTTAAAAAACAGTGAAGCTGGAGGATGAACGCTAAGAGGGTTCCCGATGGTTAGGGACAAATGCAATCGCATGGCAGGATGCTGTAAACGGACCAAACTTCAGTCAGGAGAACAACTGAGATAATCCATCCACAATACGAGGTTAGTCATTAATATACTGCAACAACATGAGAATAGAGCAGCTGCCAGAGAATTCAACATTAATGAATCAATGGTACGGAAGTGAAGGAAGCAAGAAGAATGAGTTCAGTAAAGTTTGACCTATCTGTTTTGTTTCGCCTAATGCGCCTTATAATCCGGTGCGCCTTATGTATGAAAACAGACCCCTTCATCGACAGTGCGCCTCATAATCCGGCACGCCTTATGGTCCGAAAAATACGGTACTCTTATCTCTGTGCTCCATGTTCGCTCTGTGTCTCCTTGTCAAGTCTGTCTCTCCGTGCCTGTCTTGTATTTCCTGTTTTACTTTGACGGTCTTCTGTCCTGTGTTCAGTGTTTTCAGTCTTGCTTCCTCACACAGGACAGGTTGATCCTGCCACAATTTGTTCCCCCGGTTCAAATCACGGACAAACAGTATCCCACAGTTGTTTATGTTTTTAAACCCATTTTGCACGGAGAGACATTTTTTGTGTTTTCCTCTGTCCGTTGTCGCGTCATTATCCCGTGTGCTGTGACTGTTTCTCTGAGCTCCATGTCACCCAGGTTACTTCTGAGTCTGTTCATAGTTCTTTAGTTTTCTAGTTTTTCTGTTCTTAGTTTCTAGTTTTTCTTTTCTTTTCCTGTTTGTATTATTTGATTTTGCTGACACAGCATTAAAGCTGCCTCCCTGAGCTCACTAAGTTGGTTTCTTTTGAGTCCTGCATTTGGGTCCTTCATCCTGGCTGCCACACAGCCACACATGACATTTTCTCTCAAACGCCACATCATGACTTTTTATACCTTACAGAATCTGGACTCTGATGACGTGAACTATGCTACAGTGACTTTTGGTCGAAAACCACAAAGAAGAGAGCCTGAACCAAATGTTGTGTATGCAGCCACCAGATAGACTCAGGAAGCAACTGAGCTGCATCTCAAAGTGGAACTGATGCCTTTTTATTCTGCTCTTTGTGAGAAACCTGTGGGTGGATTTTTTACTTTTACTTTTCTTTTGCAATAAGATTTGTGTTTGAAGAAGGAAGAATCTGTTTAGGGTCTTAGTATTGTGAATATATATGCAGCTGTCGAGGATTTAGTGAGGTACACAGCTTTTTTGACAGGAAGAGATGACATCACAGTGAGGCCTCAGAATAGCTCAGTAGTAGCCTGTTTGCACAGAGTTTAAAAGAAAATATTTTAGATTTAGAAAGGGCCTAGAAATTAGATTTTTTTTTAACTGTAATGTCAATGTGCTGCATGCCTGAATAAAATATTCAGACCATTTAAAAACTTTTGATTGTTGTACTTTTTTAAATGAAAGACACATACAAGCCCACTCTTGAACGGTTTCATTTTGACAATTGTGACACTTCTATACTCTTCTAAGAGACTTAAAGCAATTTCCTTCACATAGTGTATAAGCATCTACAACTACAACTTACAAACTTCTGAAAGCGTTGTGAAACTTTTAGATCTTCATCCTAAACTACTTACCCTGCTCCAGGCTTTAGCAGCTCAACAGTGATAGATAACATAAATGTGTCAGATGCAGCTCTTCTTTGAAATGCACTACTTTTCCAATACAGTTACCTGCATCATACTCAAATAATGTAAACTACTCATTTGGTATTATTCAGCAGAAACAAAGATCACATTGCTATAACAATAATTCAAAAAAAATCCGCAGTATAAGTAATAAATAAATGCATTTAAAATTGCATCCCATAGGGTGGATGAAATTCGCTCCTGAGTTCCTTAAGGCTCTGGGAGTCGTAGCGGTGTTTTGACTGGCATGCCTATGCACCATTGCGTGGATATGCAGTGACTGTGTATTGCCAGACTGTGTGTGTGTGCTCCTATTATAATGGTTTCAAACTACTCAGCTTCCCCGGAAAGGTCTGCACCAGAGTACTGAAGAGGAGAGTCTACTTGAGCAGCTCTTCAGCTCCAGTAGAGAAGGAAGTTGACTTTATCTGTCAGATGATGTTGTGCAAGGTCCTTCAGAAGTATGGGTACCATTGCTACAAGCCATTCAGTCCCTGTACAACTGCAAAAAGAGCTTGACATGCATTGCTGACCGTAAAGTTGATTAGTTCCAACTGGGCGTCCCTTTGTTATTGAGTCTATCCATAATTTTTATGGACAGTATTTCTAGGTGGAGCCAAGTTTAAATAAAGAGAATGTTGTCTCCAGGAGTGTAGCTGATTTAGAGTGGTGTGTTCTGGTTAAAGAACACGGAGGCAGATTTCCAAGTTCGGTTGATTTATTCAGCTGTGGTCTGTAGTAATGATACATAAAGCAAACCATCAGTACAGCACGCGTCAAACATTCAATGCAACCAAACATAATTCTAGAACCAAGATTACAGAAGGAAACTGTATTCAGCATTCACATGTATAAGCAACTTCATCAATCACCTCACACAAGGTTTATAACTAGCATCAGTTAGCTTAGTAGCTTGCATAGCGCATTAGCGTAAGATAGCATTAGCATACTCACAAGTGAACAAATACACACAATAACATTTGACCTACACAACATAAAGTAAGCAGAACCCACCTTCTGGCATTCACACAGCAATAAACCAAGGAAACACTGGTGAGAGGAAAAAGGGAAAAAATACTGGGAAGGCAGACTGGCAGCCATGGCATAGAGTACCTATATGGCGCGTTCAAGGAGCGTCAGCATAGACATAGTGAGTTCAGTGATGTAAGACATATCATTTTCTATGGCGAAAATACTATTAATAAATGAACCATAACACTTTAGCCAAGTAAACAACATGTAAACAGTGGCCTTTCTAACACAAGTGACAGAAGGCTTTTCTGATCTCGTCTCTGATCTCGTCTCAGCTTTTTGCAGATAATCAGGTTGTGTTAATTCATTGATCTGTGTGTTCGCAGTCAAGTGTAAAGCAGCGGGAATGAGGATTAGCACCTCCAACTTGAAGGCCATGGTTCTCAGCCAGGAAAGAGCCCACTTCAGGTCAGAGACGAGTTGCTACCTTAAATGTAGAACTTTTGTATCTCTTTTTCTTGTTTGCAGATGAACAAGAGGGGAGTTTCGAAGATTAACAGATGTATTGGAGCAGTGTCTGGATTGATTCAGACGATGTATCAGTGCTTTGCAGTGAAGAAAGAGCTGAGCATCAAAGGAAAACTGCCAATTTACTTGTTGATTTATGTCTCTACTCCTGCCTACGGTCACTAGGCGAGAGTAGTAGTGACTAAAACAATGAGATCACAGATTGAAGAAACAGAAATGGTCTTCCCATATATGGTGGGGCTGAATGGATGGATGGATGGATGAATTATAAACTAATCCAAAACACAATACCATAACCATTTACTGCTTTTTAACTACTAAAAAGAGAAGAATTATCTTTTAATAAGTGTTAAACACTGATGTGCACCAATGCACCAGTGCCAAAGGACACCTTGTGCCAATCCAAAGGCTATTAATTTGTTCAGACAGTGAAAACTTATTCAGTCAGTTTACTTGGACAAGCTGCTCAAACTGTGCATCTCTGTGTGCTAGACAAACATAGATGAGTTCACATCAGCGTGGTAAATACTGTTGGCCACATTTAACTGAATTAAAACTTGCTGACATCACTACTCGCTGCTATAGCAAGGTGAGACTTACACGATCTCATATCAAAGGATTTACTCCTGGTTACACATTTCAAGATGTTATCACACACTAAAACCACACCAGGTGAAGGTTGCAGACTAGCTTGCCTTTGTGAACCCACAATCTTGCTAAGATTATTCCAGTAGTCATCACTGGCCAGGTAAGTTTCTGCTGCTTTTTCTGATCATGTCATCAATTTGCATGTTGTGCACATTTATACAAGTGTGCATTTAATGGAACTACTTGCTTGATAATGTATGATTAATGTTAATATCACCAGACAAGTAACTGTTTACCAGTTACTAAGTAAACAGTAGACTTTCCCCTTTTAAGTATTGTATGTGCTTTGTTTGAGCATGTTCGACTATAGCATGAAGATTGTATTGACTGTGTGCTCAGTAGTTTACTTTATGCCATGTTAGGAGTTTCAAAATCAACAGAAAAGCTCGACTAATTATTTATATCAGGAGTATTTGTCTCATTGATGGCATATCTTTGAAGTTCAAGATTAAAAATAGGGTTGAATCGTTGTAAAGACGTAAAGATGTAAATACATAAACTTTTATTTTAAAACATGTTGGATATTTCATGGTAAAGGCAAAGCTACATAACACTGTATAAAATTATACAGTGACTCATCTTTTGTAGGTGTCCAAATTTGTGCAAAAGATAGATTGTCTAGATAATCTAGAATCTAGATTATCTAAAACACAAATACTGATATTCTGTTCTTCTTACAGCTGTCAGTTTGCAGCTATTCGCCTAAAAGCACTGGCACTCTCAGTCAAAGCAGCTGTACATATAAAAGAACAGCCCGCCTCTTTATGTAGAGATTGCTTTTACTGGAGCACAGTTCACTTCAAACATTGCAGTAGTGGTGGTACACACAATGGTGAACTTTACCTTGATGCCAGTTTTATTCTGCACCATGAGTAAGTACACTTTTTACTATTTTCTCACACAATGGTTAAATCTGTACCACAATCCAAGTGATTTGAATCTTGTAGCCCGTTATATGACATTGTTCATAGGCATTGTCTGGCTTGTGTGGAGTTTGAAGTTTAGGAATATTTGCTTGTTTCAGGTTGGATCTCTTCCTCGGTCACACAGTTTTACACAGTGGAGGTTCAGCCTGGTGAAGAAGTCACACTGAAGTGCTCCAATTTCAGCAGATATCGCTCCCACATATTTTGGTTCAAACTGGCGAGCAGTCCCAATGCCAGCTGCATCTCATCTATGTCCAGCTCGGATAGCAACATTTCTTTCTGTGATGGATTTAAGAAAAACAAATTTCACATGACATCCAACACCTCTGTGTTATTTCTTGAGATCAAACAAGTGAATTGTTCTGACTCTGGGCTGTATTTCTGTGGAGAGAAACAGTCACATGGAAAGGCAATCATCTCAAGTGGAACATATTTAAAAGTTCAAGGTAAGTAATGCTGTTTATGGTATTTTATTGTAAAGAAAAAAGAAAAAGAATAGCAAAGAAAATTATATACAATTTCGAGTAACTGTAAAAACAGGCAGTATACTTTATAGGTTTAATTTTAATTGTCCATTTTGTAGACATGCCTGATGGATTAACAAATGATGAACAAATGATGACTGTGATCCTGGGCAGTTTAACTGTTTTCCTTCTATTGGTCATCATTAGTCTGGCTGTTAAAATCAGGAGATTTCATACAGGTATTTATATGATTTCATTTAAATTGTCCCAGTCAAATGTTTGGGGTAAATTACTGACAGATGTATTGTTCCTGTTGTTTAGCTCAAGATGATGGACAGAATGCACAACAGAGTGAGGTAATCTATTTTAATCTCAGATTTTGACTTTAGATTAAGATTTATAAGGGGATAACAAAGACATCCAACTTGAACCCAATGAGGGTTAGAGTTGTTTTTATTTATTAATGTTTGATTTTTGTTTTTGTTTTTGTTTTTAGAAACTAGAAACTGTTACTTTTCAGATTAGGTTTCATATATTCTTTCTGGGATCCCAGTTTTTCTGTCAACAGTTTTTTCGTGTGGTCCTTCCCAACAGGTGAAAATTAGATTAGAAAGTGCTGAATGTTAATCTAACCTTAACCTTAACCCAACCCGATACCTAGACAATGGTTACTGTCCTGGTGGATGTTAACGTGTGATGTTTTGGGATTAGTGAATTTAAACATTTTCATTTACAGAATGTGGATTCTGATGCCATGACCTATACAGCAGTGAGTTTCCATCCCAAAGCTAAAATCAGAAGGCCTGAACCACAGAGGGAGCTGCAGTCTAATGTTGTGTACGCTGCTACGAGATAGACCCACAAACTGAACCAAACATTAGCTCAGAGTGGAACGTGATCTGCTTGTGGGGTTTTGTACCATTGGTGTATGGGAAGAGTTGTAATTACTAATTATGTAAAATTTGTACAACCACTGTTAATTGGTTTATAAGACAACAATGAATTTTCATTCAAATAAACCAAAATACAATTTTGGCAGGAACCCTAAATGTTACAGAACTTTTTATCTGAACTTTATAGTCTGTTGATTAAAGATGAACCTATAACGCACATTTCAAGTTGTTGTTTTTGTCCTTCATTTGTACTACACTACACCCTCTCTTGGCGATATTGTTGTATATATTACATGAGTAATTATTAAGTAATTTTCAGTACAATACATATATTTAGACATATTTAAGTCCTTTTCTTCAGTTGGTTTATTGTAAAGAAAGTTTTCGTTCTTTTGCTTGTAGAGATTTCTATCAGAATCCAAAGCCCCTGATGCTTATCGTTCTTTCATTGTAGTGCGAATCACTGGTCTGGTTGCCGAAATGACCAAACTGTGAAAAGTTAAAAGAGCAAGAGCTTTCACTAAAAGTCACTAAATAAAAGAATCTCAGATATATATTTGACCATTGCATTTTAAGTATGAATATGATAATGGTAGTGATAAATAATTATTAAGGTCCGTCATTTTTGCCTTTTAGGTAGAAATATGGAGATAAATAAATACATGAAAAAGCTGAGTACGTATGAAATTATTTTTCTGATTCACACTTTCTGATTTCCAGAGAAACTACAGGACAAACCATAGGGTATGACAGCATAACATTACATTTAAATATTTATTTTGAAGACACATTTTAAGTGCTTCTCATTATTTTCTGACATTTTGCAGTCTATAATTTCTTGGAAAAAAATGCAACTCTTGTAGTTTTGCCTCTGTTCACCACCAGAACTTAGATCAAACAATCATTGTGTGATTGAAGTGCAGACATTCAGATTTAATTTAAGAGTTTTGGAAAAAAAACTCTACTTTTTAGAGCCATTTTTTAACACCTTCCACCATGTACAGAGACTTAAATCAGACAACATAGCATAAATTTAAATATAAGGATCGTTTATAATACTGGGATGAAAATCCTTTAAAGTCGATGACTGAAGTCTGGAACCCACAGAATCATTTCAACAAAAGTCTTCAGAGAATTTTAAAAAAAAAAGAATGACACACCTCTTAACGTGAAGATACAGTATATTTCATACAGCATTTGTTAGTGAGCAAGTTTGTAGAAGTAACTCAAACCTCTCTGTATCACCATACAGTTACCTGAGGGTTTGTAACAGGTCTCACTTACTTTAGACCCACGTCACCAGTTCAGCTCTACAACGTGCATCACTTGTTTAAACTTGTGAAGAGATGCTTGCAGCAGTGTGACATTTTCAAACCCTAAAGTAAAAGCATGTGCTTCTAAAGACTCATAACAGAAGTAGCTCCCACCCGTCTGCACTATGCAGTACAAAACTGACTTCAGAAAATCCTGTGGATTTTAATCAGAGACTGGCCTTACCCTTAGAAGTGTCAAACTCATTTTAGTTCAAGTAAACCATAAATTATTACCTATAAATATTTTCCTTTCTTTTTGTCAAAACAGGAAAATATGAGAGGAACATTTATAAAACAGGTGATGAACAGCTGGAGATGACTTAACATGTCTCATCAGTGAAACTGTAATTATCAAACTGCTATGCCGACAGGAAATATATTATTTGAAATAAATGTATTTGTACTTGGGCAGAATTAAAAAGGTGGTCAACTACTCATAAAGAGATGGATTTGTAATAACTTACAACATACTGCTTCCTGGTGCAATAAACAGAGAAAAGACAAAGAAATGATGCCTCCTTCACCACAGTTTCCACACGTTATAAAGTCATGCAGTGGGCTGGAAGTTGTATGTTTGACACCCCTGAGCTTAAGGTTATTGGAACCATAGACTGTATATAAAGGATGGTTGTTCTCACCATGATGTTACCCACAGATGTAACAAGGTTGATTAAAACACTCAAAATTCAATGAAAGAGGTCATCATCACTTTATATGTTCAAGTGCATAGTGTGGAGCATGTCATAAGGCCTTGAGGCAATCAGATGTAAAAAACAATATTTATGTGTTTTAAGTTGTAAATCGGTCAGATTTGACCCGAACACGACAGGAAGGTTTTAATTACATCCATCCATTCGCTTCTGCTTATCCTTTTCAGGGTCGCAGGGGGTGCTGGAGCCTATCCCAGCTGTCATAGGGCGAGAGGCGGGGTACACCCTGGACAGGTCGCCAGTCTGTCACAGGGCTAACACACAGAGACAGACAACCATTCGCACTCACATTCAGTGCCGCATTCACACCTATGGGCAATTTAGATTGATCAATTAACCTGTCCCCACTAACTGCATGTCTTTGGACTGTGGGAGGAAGCTAGAGTATTAACAGCACATTCTAGTGGCCATAGTTATTATATAACACAGGAAGAAATCAGTCATCACGATAAAGGTTCAACAAGGCTCTAAACACATTTCTTGAGTCTTTTACAAAAAAATAAAAAAAAAATTAAAAAAAAATTATATATATATATTTTTTTGTTTGTTTGTTTGTTTGTTTGTTTGTTTGTTTGTTTGTTTGTTTTTTTCCCATTATCTGAGTTTTTTTTATTTCCAGTTTATTTAGCAAGTCACATGGAATTGGCACATGGAAATGAACTGGATCTTTTTTTTTTTTTTAAGTTGTTTTCATGTGTCTCCTTTTTTTCCTCAACCCCAACATACTGAAGAAAATTTCATTTGTACATCATGTGGGTGAAAGTGTAGTATCAGTGTCTTTTCCTGGTAGCATTTTTGTGGTGGGTTGAGAAAAACACCCTCCTCTTTATACTGAAAGACCCCCCTTCCTGGGTCTCACTTCAATTCCAGACATTGCAAAGCTTCAGTCGTGTGTGCAGTGATGAACTTTACCTTGATAACAGCTTTGTCTCTTAAGACAGTCTCTGCAGTCTGTGCTGACTTAATTACACTTGACGTAATATTTCTGTTAACCTAGTTTTAATTAAGACGTAATTTAATTAATTGATTAATTTTAATTGTATGGCTTTTTCTTGTTTAAGAACACATTTGATTTGTTTCATCCTGGATCTCCATCAGCGGGTCTTAGACTATGGAGGTCCATCTAGAAGAAATCATGCTGCAGCGCTCCAGCATCCAGTTCATAACATTCTGGTTCACTGACCCAGCTGGATCAGAGTCATGTTTACAGCTGATAAAAGTATTGCATGCTGCAAAGGATTTCAAAGTGGATCACCTGAAACGACTTTCAGCATCTCAACCATCTTCCTCCTAATCAAACATGTGGATGTATTTGACTCTGGCATGTATTTCTATGGATTTTATGCAGATGTATATCCTGGTTTTAGAGTGATACGCTTAAATATTAAAGGTAAGAACAATTCAAAGTTTCTTTTGATCAGATTTCTTTGTTTTAAATGTTAAAATGCACAAAATAAATATTTATCCAGCTGTCAAAACAAAGATGATATGAAAACTATTTTAATTTTATTAAAGGCAACAGTGAATTTGATGATGTGGACAACAAGCAAAGAAAAGAGTGACCGACAGAGAGACCTGAATTTGAACTAATGCAGTGATTCTCTCACAGAATAATTTGATGGCAAAGCTGATTCTGGCTCCTCTGACTGTTTTCCTAGTAAATATCATCAGTGCCCGTATGGAGTTTGTTGACTTTAACAGCCATACCACTAAAAGGATTTATCTGATCATTTTTTGGCTAATTATGAAAGAGGTTTTAGCATAATGATTTACATTGATACCATGATGTTCTGTCCCTGTAATGTAGCTGCTGCTGCTGAGGAACAGAAACTGAATTAATTTTTATCTTCTTTTTTGTTCACTGTTTATGCCATTTTTTCATTAATTAATTAAGACACTGCGAGTTGTTACTGTACTTTGAAGAATCTGGACTCACCTGAAGCAGCTGGAATAAGAAACAGAAGGTCGGCATCAGAGAAAGAGGTGGAGACTTGTTTATGTAACTCAGGGTTAAACTGTTGTTTTATATTGTTTGCATGCGACTGATTATTCAGAGTAGATTACTTATAGTAAAAGTTTTTTGTTCATTAAATATTTTCTCTCTTGTCTTTCCTTGCACTGAATAAGATCTGATTTGTGTTTGTTGGAGGAGTCTGGAACAATCACAGCAATCTATCCTGATTCTCTTTTAATGAGAGTTAGATGAAGTTCTGGACATGGATCTGAGCTCAACCAACTTAAGCTCACAGCTGCCATAGGGAAAGAAGCAGGGTACACCCTTAAAAGGTTGCAAGTCCATCACATAACTAGACAATCATCATTCCAACAGTGCTGTGAAAAAGTATTTTCTCCAGGCCGTCGCACTACCGCCACCGTGTTTGACTGCTGGTATGATGTTCTTTCTATAAAAAGATGGGTTAGTTTTACATCAGCAGTGGCTTTCACTTTCAAACACTCCCATGGATGCCATTTTTACAAAGTCTCTTTCTTGTTGTTGAATCATGAACACTGAGCTTAACTGAAACAAGTGAAGCCTGCGGTTCTTTACATGTTGAGCTGGGTTCTTTTGTGACCTCTTGTATGAGTTCTTAGTAATAATTAACCTGAAAATGTAAGTGTGACAAATATGCAAAACAGAAAACAGTAAAGGGGCAAATATTTTTTCACTTGAACTGTAGTCTCCAACTCAACATGCATGTCTTTGGAACATCGGTGGAAAAGTCACACTCCGCTGGTCATTAGAAAAAATACAAGTATAAGGCAATGGCTTAACTTTTCAGACCCAAAAGCTAAGTGTATCATTTAAGTACATTGTGTGCTCCGGATCCTGTTCTTTATCCCCTGACCACCAGCTGCTCTCACCAACTGTTTTCTTACCTTTGACACTCACCTGACCTCAAACCTGCCAGGACACACGGCCCTCATGATCCCATTATCAAAAGCAGATAGGCACATTGATTTGTTTTAGAAAATACAAGTCTGTGTGCCAAATGAAAAGGCAGTTTGCTTGTTTGTTTGTTGTCTTAATTTTCTCTGCAGTCATTATTTTGAGACAGTGGGAAGGAAAAACTCAATTTTAACAGGAAGAAACCTCCTGCAGAACCAGGCTGCAAATTTCCACATCATCTTCATCAGGCTATGAGACAATGTTCGACCAGAATAGACTGAGGAGCATTTAATGTTTCAATGGGTCACATTTAAAGTGTCATAGATTGAATATGCAGCTCTCATGTTAGAAATAAATCACAACAAAAATATGAACACGTATAAATTCACAGCATTACTTCCAATGTTCTCATTTGCACTTGTGTTGAGTTTTGCTATTGTATTTTTTTATAACCTTAAAAATCCTCCCTGACTGAAGCATCACTCTTTGGTCCTTTCTTTTCAAAGAAAGAAAGCCTGAAGCAGAACTTTGCTGGCAACTGTAAAAAGCTGATATTTTTCATGTCTGCTGTGGTGTCTTAAATTTCCGCTTCTGATCTTCATCTCAACAAATAAGGTGTTACTTGATGTTTTGTGAAACTTACTCACAGGGGACAGTCAAATGGTCTGCAGGCGGAGGGAAGGCTGAATGACATACTTATCACTTCAGCTGAAATCACACAACGTCAACAGTCAGTAGTTCTTTAGAAGAAGAAGAGGTGGTGAAACCTGACCTAGTTGGTTTTGACTTGATAAAATCAGCCTTTTGACTTTTGGAAAAGTAACAGCACAAATAAAATTATTGTCATCTTTGCTGGTAATGGTAAATGGTAAATGGACTGGTTCTTATATAGCGCTTTTCTACTCTTCTGAGCACTCAAAGTGCTGGTGTATTTATAAGCAATATATATATAGATATAGATATAGATATAGATATATATATATACATGTGTGTGTGTGTGTGTGTGTGTGTGTGTGTGTGTGTGTGTGTGTGTGTGTGTGTGTGTGTGTGTGTGTGTGTTCGTTCATGCATGCTTG
>VUQG01030077.1:0-24102 GCA_015106755.1 Etia nguti | reverse complement strand
CCACTAGCCACTGAGCATTGCCGTTATGGGTTGCGTCCTTCTCCCATATGCTCTTCCAGTGTTGCTCCAGCCTTGGTACACCGTGGCTGGTTCTGTGGAGAACAGCTGGTTTATTCTCCTTCTTTCGATGTCTTGATGCATGCTCAATCATCCAGGTAAGTAAATCCCCGAAACCCATTGTGGCCAATTTGTACATGGAAGAAGTGGAAAAGAGGGCTTTGTTATCCTACCCTGGAACACCACCAAGTCATTGGTTCAGGTATGTGAATGACACCTGGGTGAAAATCAAATCTCAGGACGTACCACAATTCACGAATCACATTAACTCGGTGGACCAAAACATCAACCATCTCCACCAGGGAGGAGATGAAAAGTAACAGGTTAGCCTTCTTAGACTGTGAGATTTCCATCAGTAATGGGGGACATCTAAAAGCTGATGTGTACTGTAAACCTACGCATCAGTATTTAAGGTTTGACTCTCGTCATCTACTGGAGCACAAACTGGGTGTCATCAGGACACTACAACACAGAGCGAACACCATCCCCACAGACACAGCGGCCAGGGAAGCAGAAGAACATCACATCAAGAAGGCCCTGAGTAAATGTGGTTAATCCCACAAGCTGTTTGACAATGCTGTGATTGCAGCCATTCCCCAACCTCTGTGAATGGTACTCATGACCATTGATCAGTGGTCTTTGATCGACGGTCATGACAATTTGCATAATTATGATTAAGGAACTGACCTCCCAGCCCATTGTTCCTTCAGTGGGCGGGTTTCAGTCATTATGCAAATGTACTGTTTATAAGATTGGGGAAACCTGCAGTCAGCTGAGACTGAAGAAGTCACTTGGATGAGTGACGAAACGTTTCTCCCACTGAAACCTCCACATGAACAGAATCCACTTTTGAGGTTTTTCTTACCTGGATGATTGAGCATTCATCAAAACATCTGCAGGAAGTGCATACTATGAGCATCATTAACATCACACAGGGCACAAAAAGAAAGTGAAGTTAAACCTCTTGGAGGAACAGACTGATGTGACCTCTGCTGTCTGTCCTTTTCCTGCAGGTCAGAGTGGGTCTGTTCGTTATGTCAGGACCTGTCAGACCCGTCAGACCCCTACAGCACTGAGAGACTTCAGCGCACCAGCCTCAGTCTGCAGAGCCTAAGGGTCAGCGTCTGCTTACAAACCCTTATTCATGAACCTTCACTTCACTAAATGACTCCTTCCCCGTCAGTTTGTGGTAGATTTTCTTCTAAAGTTTTGTGTATTATGTCTGGTTTTTTTTCCAGAGGTGCGAGAGTCTGGTTCTGTATCTGAAGGTTGAAGTCTGCAGTCGGTTCTCTCAGGTCAGTTTGAACAAAGCTCCAGTCACGCTGCTCTGTTCCAAACACACAAAGGTCCAAGTTTCTGTCCCTGAATTAAGATGTTCAGTGAGTAAAGGAGCAAATCTGTGAATGAGACACGAGTCCATTTGTTTTCAGACTTTTCTTTATGCAGATAAGTTTGTAAAGCTGTAGATTTCCCTTTTAGTGTGGTTTGCCTTCACACAGAGAAAAATCCAAGTGAACTCCAATCGACCCAAAATGCGTCACTACAAACCACGTGAGAATGTCCAGTCCGCTCATTGGTTGGATGTGTCTGGGGCGGGGCAACACAAGTAAATAGAGGAAGAAGATGCTGTTTGAGGAAAAAGAGAATTTATTTTCATTTCACCACTGGTTGCTACCCTGTACAGACAAAGCACGCGTGGCTATGGAACGTTTTTACTCAGACTTCTGACGTACACCTGGCAGTTGGTTCGGATCACGTTCACACCTTAAACGAGCCGCTGCGGAGTTCACGTGGAACCGAACCGTTCACAGCTGCACAAACAAACTGCACCAAGGGGGAAAACAAACCGGTGTGAAAACACCATCGCTGACCCACTGTTATTTTTATTTCTTGCACAGTAGTCGAGTGGAGCACAAAACAGTTTAGCCTTATATGTACATTACAATAACAGTGACTCATGAACTTCAACATCCATGATCCGAGGTATCTGGAACGATGCAAAACTGTGTGACAAACCGCCGGAGGCGAAAAGAACCACGTCTTTCCCCGAGCTGTCGGGCTACTAAACAGTACTGCTTACCCTCCTCGTGGGTTACATATTCCTAATTTCTGTTCTAATATCTCCAGGTAGTAACTAAATATTCTTATAGTGTGTATTTATATTTATATAATAATAATAATAATAATTGATATTTACTGACGGTCCCAGACCTGAATACCCTGAAAACACCTGTGCAGACTAGAAGAGCAGAGCAGGCACAGAGTAGAAGCTTTTAGCAGCTGACGAGTTTGTACACTTTATAAAATGTGCATGAATGGAAATAAACCTGGGAACAGGAAATGTAAAGTAAAGGGTCTCCTGTAACCGTCGTTAAACCAGCAGGTGGCGCTCCTGCAGTCTGATCAGGTCACAGCGATGAAGATTTTCTGTTTTCTTCTCTTCAGTTTGGCGGTTTGTCTCGGCTGAAGTCGATATCGGACCGCCTGACCCTCCGCCGGCCTCCTCCGTATCAAACGGCCGCACAGCTCGTCTCTGACATGTGGACTCTGTTCGAAGACGCCTCACAGGTACGCACGAAGCAGGTTCGTCCGGTGAGCCAGGTGGAGTAAAACACAAAGCCTGATGAATTCTAGTCATTATGATTTTTCTCTCTTCACCTTCGCCTGTTAATGAATTAATGAGACAGTAAACTTTCACCACTAGGAGGCAGAGTTTTACCGTAAGGCCTGAGTGGCGTAACCTCGGTGGTAAGAGCAGAAGATCTGGGGTTTGCTCTGAGATCAGGACGGTGCAGTGAGTTGTGCTGTGGATGTGAGAGTCTGTCGTCCTGATCAGGTGTTCCCCGCCCCTCACCCCGCAACGCCGGTCCCTGAAATGTCTAAGAAACCTGAAGGATATGTCGCCTTTTTAACGGCTGTTAAAGCCATGCTTCCTATTAACCTGCTGCTACTGTTAATTCCCCGAGTTTAAAGAGAGAGCAGGAAAATTACCTGGAGCCATTCTTACCTGTTCAGGTGATACCTGTCCACTAGTGTTGTTTAATTGTTCTCGACTTCATCGACCACTGCTGCTGTATGTGAGTGTGAATTCGATGCTCTGGGTTCCTTTCTCGTCCTCACAGGTGTTTCATGTCTGAAAAAAAAAAATAAAATTATTAGTTTAACATAGCTGGAGCCTCGTGGGTTCCTCCTGGAGGTCTGATTTTGCTGCCTCACCTGCAGCCATGTTTGCTGTGCAGCGGATGTGTGAGTAATCGGGCTTCTTTCAGTGATGCCGGGCTACCGATGCTCGGCTTCAGCGCAGACACGCTGATTGAGATAACTGAACAGCAGGACGAGCCGTCACTCTGCCTTCTGTCTGCTGTTTTCAGGATGACGAGTTGCAGAAACTGCAGGAAAGTTTCCGGATGAAGTTGGTGGAAACTCTGAGTTCGGAGCTCCATCCTTCACTCCTGACCTCACCGAAGTCGAACCCGCAACCTGCCACTGGACGCGCAAACAGATCGCAGCACAGCCGAGAAGAAGAGAGCTTAAAGTTGGGAAAGGAGGAAGGGTTAATACCTGAATCCAAACTCGAGGACTTCAGGAAGAGACTGAGAGACTTTCTGGATCTAAAGGGAAGTCCTGGTCCAAAGAGGACAAAGAGAGAGGACGACTGAGGTTTTAAATGACCAAGAAAACTCTGCACAGCTGCTTTTCTTTTCTTTTTTAACCTGTGAATGTACGAGTGACCTCAGCAATAGTTCTTATATGTTCTTTACACATAAAATGAAGGAAAAACTGCCGGTTGCAGTTTCACGTAGCAAGCGGCCGTCTTCAGATGTCATAAGTTTGTGTGAAAAGCCCAGCGAGTCTGCTCCGCCTTCATCGGTGCGAGGACGGTTTGTTTCCTCGCAGCTTTTAAAAACCAAACCAGAGTTTCAGTGGCTCATAGAAAAAAATAAAAACCTTACCTGATTCAAATTTGATCGGTAGAAGCTCGGCTCTGTGCGCTCAGTGCAGGAGCTCCTCCAGGTGTGCTGCACTCTGCTCACAGGAGGCAGATGTGACCGGAGCAGCTGGAGACGCTTTTTATTTCACAGAAAGAAATTATTATGTGTAGTTACAGCATGAGTAACTTTAAAAAGCATTTTTCAGAAACACCATGTGCCTTACATTTAAAACCGCTCACAGAAACCTGGAAAGGAGAATCCCAGCCACTGATGATGAAGTCAGTTTCTGAGTGGTCACCGCGTTTAAATCCACAGAAGTATTAACCCACGTCTAACTCATCTAAACAATATTCGTGGTATGAAAAAGTTCATTTTTCAGTGAATGGTCACATTTTAGAAGCAGGAATCGTTCAGTATTTCACTTTTGTGTTCAAAAAGGGAGGAAATGATGACGGCATAGATCAGTCTGAGGGCCAGTGTCTGTGGTGTGAGTGCTCTGACTTTATAATTTATGAACATTAAACTGGTGATTTCATCTGTACTTTCAGACTTTGTGCCGGTCTCGATTTTACCGCCTTATGTAAAGTAAGTGTGAGACATTCATTCAGACATGAAGCCGTCGCCTGTCTGAAAGGGGCTTTACTTTTCTTTTTTTTTGCGGTTGTAATTATAGTGGAGTCCTCGTGGCAGTAATGGTACCTTTACTACTGTCAGATTTCATCTCCTTAGGCAGCTTATCAGCCATAACGTGTTGTTATTTTTGGTATTTCCCCCCGAAAGCTGAGGCGCGCACGTCTCCAGCGAGTACCGTAAAATGTTTACAGTTTAGTCCGAGTTTTCTCCTTTGATATTTCATGTTTTACATGTACGTTGTGTTTTCTCTTACGCAGAGAATTTCTTTTAATGTTTAACATATATATATATATATCTCTCTATATATATATATCTATATATAAATAACATTAAAATAAACATTCTTTTCCATAAATGACTCGCTTTGCATCTGAGATGACTCTCGTTTACTTACTGTGAGCATTCATTCGACTTGTGATTTTTAGCAGCTGGATTTATTGTAACAGGCGACTCTTTATTTGATCTATAACTTTATTGTCTTCAGTATTTGGCCCACATCCCGCTGAGCTCTTAGATGTTGTTTATTCATGACTCGATTTGTTTTCTAATCACCTTATATAGCTGTCTTCTCTTTTGTTAATATGTATATGTAAAAGCTGTCGTGTCCAAAGGGATCCCAGTCAGATGCTTCAGTATGTGGAACCAATTAGCCGGTTCAGCTGGTGTTGGTTGGGGAACTCTGAAAGACTCATTTCCTTGTGTGCGCGGTCCGACGTCGTGCACATTCATGTATTCAAACTTTATTGTGAAAGTCTGTGTTTACTTTCCCTTTGAGGAATTTGAAATTATTTTACTTTGATGTTAACAGAACCTGGTTGGAGTCAAGTCAAAAAGAAAGAAACTGGAATCAGAACAAGAATTAAAATCTAAACGTTGAAACTGTACATTTGTACAAGCTGTGATTTTAAAAAAATACCATTAAAAAATATTTTTATTTCATGTGACTGTAAATAGATCACCTCTTTACTCGGAACACAAATTCCTTTATGGTTGCATCAGGAGGGCGCGAAAACCTGCCAAATGCACCATCCACTATGGAAAACCCGTGAACAAGGGCGCAGCCGAGAGAAGATTCAGTTATTAGCTACGATTTTGATCGTAATCTTATTGAAATTTATCGGTAGGCTGAAAATCGTCCGGGGGGACAAACCGCTTTTTTACAAAATGATTAAAATTTAAACTTGAAAGTACACGAGCAGGTCTTCGAGAGTCTTAGTCAGTGCAAAGCAGGTCACATATTTGTCTGCGTGATTTATTCACCAAATACAGCCCTGAGGGTTCCAGTAATGAATAAAGATCAGATATCTTGGTCTAAATTTGTAAATGAATCCCCTTTTGATATCAAATTAAAGGATATGTCGTCTAGTCGATGTTTTAAGTCTGCACTCTCCACAGCTGGGTCAAAGTCTTTCCCGACTGAGACTCTAACCCAGCTGCACATATCTCTGCAGATGTTCACACGATGCAAAAATGTCCCAATAACTGAAAAATGAGACGGAGGCACGTCCTCAATGTCCCCTCACTTCAAAACAGGTCAGACAGTATAAAAGCAGAAAGGTCGTAAACAACGGAGAGAGGTCATTATATCACCACCACCCCACGCCCACCCCCACCCACCAGTGCAGAGTGGTGCAAAAATGTCCTAAAATGTTCCCACAATTAGTAGAAGTCCTGAAATGCCCTCAAAAAGACACCGATAGAAGCACGTACACACAGATGCTCATATCTGCCTCCATATCTGCCTCGTTACTGCTGTAATAAGACTCCAGATAAGACCCTCCACCAACCACGGACTGCAGTCAGACTATGGGCTGTGACTCACAGCTCTGAAGCCCCACCCACACGGGGTACATAAGACCGCGATCTGAAGCAGCGCCTCCAGATCTTTGACATCCATTGTAAGCAAACCTGAACTGATTCCTGATGGTGGTACAGGAGAAAAGTCGTATGGAGGCGATGGAGGGAAACCAGCAGAGGGTGGAGGTGAACATCCTGCTGCTCGGAGCTCACAATGTCGGCAAGTCCGGTGAGTAAAGATCAAACTGGCTCATTTCCAGAATATTTCATATTTGTTTACAGAATGTTTTCAGGCTTTTATATTAATTTGTTATATATATCCTTCTCTTTATGTTTCTCTTCTCGTAGTTTTAATTCATTTCTAGTTTTCTAGCTCAAATGTTGCTCAGTGAAAGCAGCTCTGTAGTCATCTATGAACATATTTCAATGTACTGATTTCTGTTTTTACTTTGCTGTGATTGTTTTCTTTGCCTTAATTATCTTTTCTCTCTGTGCAGCTCTCACCGTCAGATTTCTGACCAGGAGATTCATCGGCGAGTACGGCGACATCGGTGAGACCTCTATCTGTTCAGTCAGAGAGAACATCTTTGTTCACATGCTCCGACTGATCAAAATCATTATTCAGTGTCAGCACTACGAATTTTTATTCACGCGTCCACTTTATCTCATACTTTCAGAGTCTGTTTACAGCCGAGTCGACAGAATTGATGGGCAGGAGATCTCCTTCAACATCTGGGACTCTCAGTATGCACAGGTAGGTCTCCACCTGGCTGCATCTCACACACACACAGGCATATTTCTAGCTCTCTAAGATGTGATCCTTTATATTAAAACACCTTGTTTGGTTCCCAAATTGAGGCTGAGCAAACAGATTTGAAAAGTATAATAAACGTCAGTGCTGAAGATGGAGCGGGTACCACACATCCATGGTTATGCTCGTGAGGAATAATTAGAATACATCAGTATCCATGGTAACTAAAGGGCATCTTAAATTGAGATAAACCCTGTCCCGCTTTATTCTTCTCTTCATCTCCTTTTGGAAACATGATTAACAAAATAAACACGGGGAAAATGTTTACTGAGGTCACAGGTCAAGTGTCATTCTCTAATAGAGCGCTATACAAAGGAAAATCAGAGAGTCGTCCCCTGATGGTCAATAGACAGAATGCAGATGCAGGACCAATCATTTATATCGGGCGTGTGGAAGCTGACCCTTCATGCAGCTCAGGTTCTGCACATGGAGGAAGCGAGCCGATTCGTCGTATTGCATAAATTTGCATATTAACGAGGTCGTTAATAATGATGTGAACGTTCTCAACCTGTTTGTGTTGATGTGAATTTTGAGTTTGTGTGTCTGCTTTCTCCACAGGCCGGAGAGAATAGTTCCTCCGTCAGCGACAAACAGCTGCAGTGGGCTGACGGGATGATCCTCGTCTACAACATGTGTGACCGCAGCAGCTTCGACGTCGTCCAGCAGCAGCTGCAGCAGATACGTCGAAGCAGGAAGCCGTCCTCTGTCCCCATCATCATCGTGGCAAACAAACGTGACCTACAGCGGCACCGCAGTGTCTCTGGTGAGGAGGGACGGCTGCTCGCCCTGTCCCAACACTGTGGCTTCTTCGAGGTGTCTGCGGCCGAGACGTACCACGGCGTCCTGCTGGTGTTTCACCGCCTGGTCGACCTCGTGAAAGAGACTCGAGCTATAAGAAAAAGCACAGCCGGCGTCCGAGGGATCGTCAGGAGCGTGTCTGCAGTTTTTGCAAAGAAACGGGCAGAGTAGACTCAACGTGCAAGGGTTGTTTTTTTGCTAATTCTGATGAGTTCAGAGTGAGAACTTCCTGTCAGATGGCTCCTGAGTGAAGTCGAAGGTCAGATACGAGACGGACTGAGGAGGTTGAGAGAACGATTCTTTGTTGGAAGGTCGACGGTAAGGCTGGTCAGAGAAAAGTTGTTTCAGTGTAAAGAGGGGCAGCTGGAGCTGAAGACCTTTAGCTCAGCTAGCAGAGAGGCGATGAATATCTCGGCACTTATCAGACATGCAAAGTTTGGTTCATCTTCCTCAGAGGATAAATCCTAATTACACAGGTGGTCCTCTGACTTTTCCATTAGCCGCACAGGCAGGATGGAGTTTGAGCTTCCATCTGATGAGCTGACAAACTCTTGCGGCACCGAAGAGGATGAATCCAACTGACTTCAGTCATGTAACCTCCTCTGATTAGATTCTGGTAACCATTCTATCGAAACAAAAGTGTCATAATAGGGCCAACATTATGTGCTCCATTCTTTGGTTTGTGACCAAACATGCAAAAATACTGATTGTAGCGTAAGCCTTGTGTATAGTCTTTAGCATGTTAAGGTAGCAAGCGTGCAGTACATTTGCATTGTTGTCAGAAAATATTTTAAAAACACGACGAATTCTCGAGTTCCCCTCGAAACATCTGAAATCATCAGGACTCTGCAGCCCGGTGGGGATGTTGGGCGTCTTTGTGTAGTTTGAAAGTTTTGCGTGTCAGACGGACGTCTTTAATTCATCAGTTAATTACATTTCTGTTGGATTAAAAAAACTGGTTTAGATGTGAACTCGCTCACTGACTCACTGACTGACGATCAGCGTTTTTTTTGGCTGTGATTTCAAACATTTTAGTTTTCCAGGGTTTCTGCAGGTTCTCTGGACTCTAAACTTACACCATCATGGACTTGCAGGAACGCTGGGTTCAGTCTGTTTTTAGTTCCTGGATGAATGAGCAGTTTCGGTCCTATGAAAAGGCCCCAAACCTCTCCTGTGTCTGTGGCCCGGCGTCACAGCTGACCCCATCTATCTGGGATATATGAGAACAAAAGAACTTATCTGTACTGTAAAATGAATTTTTCTTTTTGTAAATAAATCTATTTATTCATATCAGTGTTGTACAGAAACTTTTCCCCCCCCTGAAATTAAAACCTGAATAAACAACGTGAACCAAAATCAGTGTTGGATCCTCTGAGGTTTGACAAAACTTTTATTTTAACTTGTGGCTCAGTCAGAAACACTTTCAGATCATCGTTTACATAAGTGGTTTCATACAGACAGAGTGACAACCATAAAACTGATGATAACTTCTAAATTATCAAAACTATTAATTAAAAGAGATTAAATGAGTTTCAGCGAATTTCTGTCCAAATAAAAATGGTCACTTCCTAACAGGTTTAAAGGTGAAATATTTCAAAGTGTTTGTTATTTTGGACATTTACAACCACCACTGATCACCTTCATTAGATTCTACTGCATTTGTCTTTTTTTAGATAATAAAATTCAGAACTTAGTGAACATTCGTCTCTCCAACAAGTCTTGGTATCAAACCCACCCAAACATCTCCAACCAACAACACAGAGCCTTCATCAGTACTTTGCATCAGTGCTTGGTTATTAGGAGTAAAACACAAAATGAAATCCTAACCAAGCCGAACGTTGACCCAAAAAACCAAAACAGAGCTTTCAGTCACATCTCATGAACTCTGTTACTGGAAAAAGGTTATGAAATGTGGCTAAAGGCTTTTCTTCGACTAAGCAAAGCAGATTATGAACAGCAAACATTTATACATTTAACATATTGTAAAGAATTGTGAAATAAATATAGAACATTTTCTGCTAAATGTGAAACAGATGAGAGATTTATTTGGGACTTTGTGGCTTGACATTAAACCCAATTAAACCTATGAAATTACTGAGTTTTTTCTGGAATTACATTGATGCAGGTTGATGCTGCTCTAGGTTCATGTGACAGTGTTTTTTTGGGAGGCGTCCCACTTGAATCGGTCTTGGGCCCATTTTTATTTCTCCTGTCTTAAGAACCTCCTGAAAGATATGGCAGTATGGAGCATGAATCAAATCATGAACTAAAACCTGCCCTTAAAAAACTTCATCCATGACGTTACAATGAACAATAATAAATATGATCTTCTAACATTGTTCCATGTATATCTGGCTGTTTGGGCTGATTCTACACATTTGGCCTCGGTGGATCAAATTTTAGATTAATGACAAACTAAAACTATCGAAAATCTTTGTGTTGTAGGTTTTGCATGTTGCCGCCTGTCCTCAGTGAGAAAGGCGTCAGCGATCAAATGATAATTTGGTGACGGCTATGCGGCTGAACACGAACACACAAACCAGCAGCAGCTGAGGCAGGTTCGTCTGATCATCCAGGACTGAGGTGGCGGGCTGCAATCGCTCGGGGATTGGGGTCAAAGGGCGCGGTCAGTGGGTGATGAGGGTGGGGTCAAACCTCAGCGTGGTGTTTAGGAGTCGGCTGTTTCTGTAGCGTTGGCGGCATTTTCGGAGGAGTTGGGGGTCAGGTACTCGAAGGCCTTCTGGCTCTGGGAGACGAACTGTTTGAGCGGAGCGAGGAGCAGCTCGGCGGCAGATGGCCGTCGAGGGGCGGCGCCTTCGGAAGGGAGGGGCGTGCCCTCCACCTCTGGGGCTTGGGGCTCCTTCGGGCTCGAGCGACGACGGCCGTTGGGAGGGTCGGGGCTCACAGGACCACCGGAGCCTCGTGCGGCGCGGGAGTGCAGACTCCGACGGCGGCGAGGACGGCCGTCCATGGCCTTTAGGAAGAGGCTGTTAGTCGAGCCGCGACGAGACGAGCTGTCGGATACAAGCTCCTCTTGGTTCAGGAATTCCTCCACCTCCTGAGGAGATGGCTTCTGCAGCTGAAAACACATGGGGAGTGGAGTTGGAAATCCCGACATGTCTCAGGAGTGTTACAGGTGTTTTACAGGCGTGTTACAGGCACGTTGCAGACGCTTTCCACTCACCATGTTGTAAAGCGGTGTGGTGTTGACCACAAACTGAAGGATGATCCTGGTCACTTCCCTCAGCTCTTGAAGCAGTTCCTGGATTTGAACCGGTACCCCGCGGACCTGACGAACCACACGCAGCTCTGCCAACATGGTCGCCCGAACTCTGACTGCATTCAGAGAGGCCTCTCTGAGGGCCTCTGCTTGGTACACCAGCGCCACCAGGAGGCCCTGCAGGAATTGCAGCAGGTCGCCGGACAACTTTAGGACCTGAAGCAGACCAACCTGCAGGGAACAGGTGCTGTCGTTAGAAGATCCATGAATCTTGTGTCTTTTCAGCACTAAACTGACTCAAATAGTGAATGAACTTGGAAGAATTCGGCAGGACTTTTTCACTCCTCTAGCTGCTTTGTTCTTCAGCTTCTGTCTTTTCCCCTCCTTTCACTTTTTTGTCACATAAACCAGAATGCCTTACAGCTGTTTTTACAGTAAACACAGTCAAAGATGGACTCAGAAACATGTCTGTTAGTAGCATAAACATACTGACCTATCATGGACAGGTGCAGTGGACCTATCCGTGGTATCATGGCTAACACATTCAACAAATCTGAGACCAGGAGGAGAGACAAACCCAACCTCAGGGGGTCGTAAGCTACTCCTAGTCCCAGTTCCAAGCCTGGAGCTTGAAACAGAGCCCCTGAGGATCTCCAGGATTTAGTTTTGGGTGTTTTTATGAAGAAGGTTCACAAACAGCTCAAAAAAGCTTGATGGAGTTCTTTCAACCCTGGTGATGAATTCTGTTCTGTGTAGTGAAATATTGTGTTACTGTTCAGTGGGGGCGTTCTACACTCTCATTAGATCTATAATAAGTAAGTGCCAAACCCAAACTGGGACACTCGTGTTGTTTGTTTGGGATATACTCTCCATAAACCTCTCAGAGTCCAGCTGGTAGACAGCAAATTTTCTGGGACACAACGGGGGAGAAAAATTGGACCGGTACCAGCTGAAAGCAGAGCGACACGTGAGGACACAAAAAGCAACGTGGGAGGAGGGAGCGCTCAGGAACAAAGATGGCAGGAACAGCAGGAATGAGATCAGGGCCCGTCTGTCACACGTCCCCAAATGTAATCAGTGATGCATTTATTTTGTGGAGGAAAAGCACTGAATTAACTACACTCACATGTGAAAGGACTCCAGTCTGTGCTGGTATTTAGAAGAAGGCCTAACCACGCCTCCAGCTGAAATCTTCTTTTGGAGACTATAAACTAATAGAAAATATCTTGTTTCAGGATCACAGTGGCAAAAAGACGCAGGGGGAGACAATCTGGCCCATGAGCAACAGCTTCAAACCTGGAATTTGGGCTCTTAGATGATAAAAACGTCATTTATTTATTTCCCCTGCCTCTAAACTCGTGGTAACACTGCATTATGTGGATGAAAATTCAGTAATTTGAGGAATTATGTTTGTTTGCCTCACTCCAGAAAGAGAAAAAGGCTCACAGCCCATAATCCATATCACTTACTAAGAAAAAGAAAAGGATCAAAGTGGAATTATACGTCAGGAAACTCCGATTGTTTCCTGTCTGACGTTCACTCCACACTGTTTCAGTCTATATTTTTACCCTACCTGCAGTAGCCCCACACACGGACAACCTTCCATCCCATCGTCCTTTATCTATGTGAAACATAATTTGCTTTCTCAAATTGCCTTCTCTTCTCTACTTGCTGCTTTCCTTCTGCGCTCCCTTTTTCTCTTCCTCGCCTCGTCTGCATTTACTTCGTCTCTTTCGGGAAACCTGCAGGTTAAACACCGAGGGCTCACCGAGAGACAAAACTCACTCTGTCTAATTTAGATTTGGGCCAATGTAATTACATTACTTGCAGTTAAAAGTAAACTTATCTATTAATATCATACCACACAAACTGCAGATAAGTTGGGATGCTGTGTAAAATGTAAACAAAATCAGAATGCAATAATTTGCACATCTCATAAACCCATATTTTATTTTAACATAGAAAACAAATCCAAGGTTCGAACTGAGATATTTTACTATTTCATGAAAAGTATTCACTTTTGAATTTGATGGCAGCAAAAAAGTTGAGAGAAAAGTAAGCGGTACTAAAAATAAACAGCTGGAGGAACATTTTGGAATTTATTAGATTAACTGGTCACAGGTCAGTGATATGATTAGGCTTAAAAAGAGATTCTTACAGTGGCAGAAGGCCTCAGAAGTAAATACTGACAGAGGGTCAGGAATCTGTTAGAAACGGTGTCTACAAGTGTTGGAAAAACTGCAAAAAAAGTTCGACAGTGTGAAGACTTTGTATACTTTGCAGCATCTCTTCCAGATATTTCTGCTGCTTTACACACCCAACATGATGACAAACCAAACACTCCAGCTGAAACCCTTAAAAACGGGGCTTCACTTAAAACGGGGGTTAGTCCAGTAAACTAAAGTCTTTGGTCCTGTTTACTGGAGTGACAACTGACCGAGCATCAGCTGACCAATCAGAGACAAGCCAGGATGTGTAACGAGATATTTACACAGAGACTGCTGTTGTTGTTTTTCTCTCCGAATACAAAATGTTCTCAGGTCTCTCCTGGGAAATTTGGGGGTTTGGGTATTTGGGTCAAACTGAGACAGCGGGCCGTGACCTTCTGTGCTGCTGACAAACAGCCACTTGAACACGTGAGCACACACTCACACAGTGAAACGCACGGCGACAGGCTAATGAGGCGGCTGATTGCTGCTGACACAACAACATGTTGACCAGCTCACCTGCAGCGACACATCCTCATTAGTCTGAATGAAATGGGACAGCTGCACCCACAGCCAAGCCTCAGAAATGTGACCAGTCTGTGCTTCCAGAAGTCACACTGTGGAGGAGATGAGAGGCTGCATTTCACAGGACGCTCAGACACCAGCAAGAAGAAACAAACTTCTCACTTGTGAAGTAAAAACACCAAAGATGCCTTTCATGTTTGACAGAGGAAAGGATAGAGTTCAGTGTTTCCTCACACCAAAGACCCTTTTGATAAAAGACTCGTTAGCTATCGAAACTCAAAGAGCTGAAAGATTTTAGGGCTCCAAACTCGTTTTATCGTGGCCTTCTGGCTTTGACTAACTTTGTCCTCACTCCTGGCTTACTTCCACTGCATGCGGTGGATCACGACGCTTCAGTTCAAAAGGCTGCACCAAAACTGCGATGGTCTTTGCTTTCCTGTGGTGCTATACGCAGTAATGGTGCTATCAAAGCAGCAGCACGTGGAGCTTCAGCAGCAGGTCTAATTCAATTCAGTTTTATTTTATAACACCAAATCACAACAACAGACGCCTCAAGGCGTTTTATATGGTAAGATAGAGACCTACAATAACAACTGTCCACAGTGGACGCAATCAGTGTTTGGCTCAGTGATCAGGATGATGTAATGCACATCCAGAATGTAGACAAACATTGTCACATTTCTGCCTTTCATTCAAATAATTTCACAATCCCCTCTGTGCATCTTTACACACACACACACACACACGTGTATATTTATATCCAGGTGGGGACATCTCATTGACATAATGCTTTCCCTAGCCGCACGGGATTTTGGTCCCCATGAGAGCTGTCGGTCCCCACAAGTATAGTAAACTTCCAATTTTTGGTCCCCACGAAGATGTTAATACCCGTCCACACACACACACACACACACTGTGGGTTTTAAATCAAACTATCAAGCTGTGTTTAGAGTGCGAATTTTCATTTGCATTAAAGAAAAAAAATACATTAATGTTTTAGGAATTATCTAAACTCCCGATTTTCAGAGGTTTAAAGGTACTTAAACAATTGACTAACAGGTAGTTGAACCTGCATTTTGTAGCTTTAGACAATACAAGTGAAGGTTGCCATCATTACGATGAAAAACCAAAATTAAACCAACAGAAAGAACAGCAAAAATCCACAATCTGCTACAGTCTTCAAAAGAAGGAATCCACCGACCGGATCAGCAACACCAAAAGGTCTGAAACACACAGGCGACGAATCATGGTGCAGAATTCTTTCCTTGTTTAAGACAACCTCTGCACAACATGGGAGTGAGTGAAGAACACTGTCGATGAGGTCTGAATCAAGACACACCTTCATGAGTGGAAATACAGAGTTTACAACAAGCTGCGCTCCACTGAAGAACAAGAAGGCCAGACCAGACTTAGAAACACTCGGATTAGCCAGAAAAAAAGCCAGCACAGAAACCGAGATGAAGCTGTAGCTGAATGATGGGAAAAGCAGGAGCAGAGAAAGAGCTCATGAGCTGAAGCAAACACCAGCTGTCAAACATGGTGGAGGCAGCGTTATGGCGTGGGCATAAATGCCTGCAGGTGAAAGCGCCTCACTCATGTTTATCTATGATGTCCACAGAGTTTAGACTGACTAGTATTAAAGTCAAGTATTTAAACCAGTCCTTATAATTAAAATTATGTTAGTCTGTCCAGTTATTGTGCGTAAAAATGGATGAAATTTTCTTTTTAAACCCGTTGAAGTGAAGCCGACAGTCTGCACTTGAATCACTGTGTGATTTAAACTCTCCTGTACAGGCAAAGCTACAAAAACTGCTACTGTAGAAACACTGAATGTAGTGTAATGAGTGTTTCTCAGTGAGAGCTTAAAGTAACATGTTGTTACTGTGAAATACAGTTAGTCTATAGGTAATAAAAATCATACACAGATAAACTTCTTATTGTGCACTTTGAGCGCAGAGGCTGAGCTGTGGATATCATAATGTAGATCTGTATCACTCTGCATGTGGCTGATGATGTTTAAAAAAAACTGAGTGAGGCCGTGAGTCTGAGCAGACCACACTCGGCCGGCCGTTATCGCCCCATCAGCTGAGACGCTCCACGCGGCACGTAGGCAGCGAGTTCCACTTAGATTACAGCCGTCTGCTGAGGAAGCACATCCATTTATCTTTAATGGAGCTAGTTTTACCGAAGGCAGGAGACTCCCGTCTGTGTGCCGTTTAAATCCATTCCTCGCTCCTCAGAGAACATTTATGGGTTTTTATAACAGCAGGACATCTAAACTGACGCGCTGATATTTATTTTCTGTTCTCATCCACACCCTAAAAAAAACATTTACATGTGAGGCCCGGAGGCCAAAGTGAAAGTGACCCCGAAGATGTCTTTATGAGCCGTTTCCTGTTGTCATTACAGCACTGTGAATACAGGTGTGGCTGCAACACCTGCGCCAACCAGGTCCCAGCTGGACCGTCCTCCCATTGGCTTCATTCAAATAATGTTTTAGTGTTGAGTTAGTTTTTCAATTTATCTGCTTATATAACGACAGTAATCTGTAATCGATCAAACTGAGTCTGATTGGACTGAACCGCCCCTCTGTGTGTGTGTGTGTGTGTGTGTGTGTGTGTGTGTGAGAGTGAGTGAGAGAGAGAGAGAAATGTGCAGGACGAAGAAACTACTTGTGTGTCCAGTCACGTAGCTGCTGCCAACACACATATACACACACACAAGGATTTCTGTCCTTGTGAGGACACTCACTCTCTCACACACACACACACACACACACACACACACACACACACACACACACACTGTTGGATTTTTTAAAGCTTTAGAAAATAATTATTTTTATTGATCATTTTTGGCACTTTTTTAAAAACTTTTTTAGTCCTGTGGTATCTGACCGTTTTTCGGGCTTTTGATCAGCTCACATTGTTCTGGTTTGATTTCATTCCCCGGGCGGTAGTGAGCACACATGTAGGTGTCTGAGAAACATTCTGGAGCTCTTATCCTGTCTGACATTTTATATTTCTCAGTAGTTTACAGGACTTTTTTTTTTTAGGTGTCTTTATGCTCATTTTTAGGACGTTCTGGACAAAGTGGCCAAAATGTTCCAAGTTTCTTAAGTCGGAACATTTGTGTTACTCGTCAGGCATGCAGTTTTTTCATCATTGCCTTCGTGGTGTTTTGAAGTTGATGGGACTGTCAAACTTCAAGGTTGTTGGCTGTTGCTGTTAGATAATCCTCCTTTGTGACTCTTAAAATAAGCAATGTTTACAAAACTGACTAAAAGTTTTATTCAGTATCATGTGAAATAAGTGACCGAGCCCAGAGAAGCTAGAAAACCATAGATATTGTCCCCTGCTGGTCATTAGTCAGAAGAAAAGACCTGGAAGCTACATCCAAATTTTTATACTTTTATCTGTGGCCCAAACTCAGCTGGGGGGGCTCTCAGACCGAATACTGCGTTCTCTTGTTTCTTTCTGGTGGAACGCTGCCCTCTGGTGTTTGGGGTTTTAGTTACAGTATGCAGAGCCTAATTTTGTACTAGGAACCAGCCAGTGGAACTAAAACAATGCAGAAAAATAATTTTTAAATGATGGTTAGACGCTCTACCAGGCAGCCTAAGTTAAAAGCAGATGTTTTTTACTAGATACAAAAAAGATCAAAGAATAAATAAATGATTAAAGTTCAGATCTCAATAAAATTAATGGATATAGATTCACACCATGTAATTCAGATTACATGGTGTGAATCTGAGACCTGGGGTGACCTGCAGATACTCCATCAGCTGACACACGCATTCTCATTCTGACATCCCTGATTGCAAAGCAGATACCAATGCACATGATGGTGACGGGTGAGAAAGTGCAGCAGATGTGGACTCAGGGAGTCAGAGGAAACGTTACAACAGATGGGCGAGAGAGGTGTGATAACACTGGTACAAAGAGAGAGAGCGAGGCGTCCAGCAGAAAAGACATTTACTGGGACGTTCTGTCTTTCAACCTGAAAATATTCAGTCTTTATTTTTATACTGTTGTGAAGAGATGTTTTAAATGACCAAGTGGTCGGGTCAGTCAGATTGTCATTGCTGCCTCCATGGAGCCATGCACCCAGCAAACATTCCCCCTTCAAGACCATGTTGGGGCATTGTGAACAGTCCCACATGGTACCACGTCCTGGTGGGGTACATCTGGATCCTACACTATAAGGTCCAGATGTGCCCCAGTTGGGCAGTGTAGTAGTGTGCCCATAGAAGCCCCTTTTTGAGGCCCCAAAGGACAAAGTTGCTGTGGGCACCATATGGGCACAACCACTCGGGTCAGTGTGGGATAAGTGTGAGTTTTTCCCGCCCACACAGGAACACAGTTCACCCACAGCTACCAAAAGTGGGCCCACACGAGAATGTCTGCTGGGTATATGAAAGAATTTCTAAGAACTCACACTCTCTGGACTTTCCATTTCATTGGGGGCGCAGCTGAGATACTCCAACATGTTTAGATGTAGTTTAGATTAGATTTGGTTCCACTCCTAGATTTTATGTCAGTTTTTAGGGTTATGTGGATTTGATCCCAGTTCTTCCAGACCTTTCAATGAAAAAAGGATCCTCATCTCATTTCCTCTCTCACTGGCATTCAGGTCGCCTGAACAAACCCCACAACTCTATCGTGTTTCCGTTCACATTAAACGTCACACACTGAGTTCTGCAGGAGTTCGGTTTGCTCTCACCTTGTCGGCAGCATCTCCCATCGTCCTGACGGCTCTCTGCAGCTGCTCTCTGATCTTCATCAGGCGGTGATAAAGCTGCAGGCTGAGAGTCAGCAGGAGGCTGCGGACCCTCGTCCACATACTGGGCTCATCGCCATCGTCTTCACTCTCGTACTGCTGCACCCTCATCTCCCATTCCCGACCTGATGGACGACAGAGACGTTCAGAGACAGAAAGCTTTGTATTCATAAAGAAAGGTTACAGCAAGCAGCCATCAAAAGAAACGTTTGTCAGAAGCACCGAAGCAGATCAGCTGGAACAACAAGGACGTCTAATCCTTTCAGCCTATAATCTTAATTTTTCCTTTTAACTGATAACTCATGCTGAACTGAAGTCTGGGCAGGACGTGCATTTCATATGACATTAAAGCATGTTCAGATTTTACAAATGCTTTTCCCTGTGAAACAAACTCATTTAAGTGACACAGCTCAAATGTCCTCGCTGTTTTAAAATTTGAACCGGGCCTCATGTAGATATAAAGACAAACGCTAAACACACTCAGTCCAGAATGTCCTCAGAGTGTCACATGAAGTGAATTTTGATCCTGTCACCTTCAGTGTTATTGGCGTCACCATGTGACACTGAGGACTCTGCTCTCTGATTGGTTCATTGCCTGTTATCAGCATAAAGAGCTGAAGTCCGCCTGTACACAGCAGCAGTTTGGGGAGTCAGCAGAGCTTCGGCTCCCTCTGCTGGTTGAATTCAGCAGAAAACTGTCTCACACACACAGACGCACACGTGTGCACGCCTACACACACACACACACACACACGTTGGGTATTCATATCTTGTGGGGACATCTAGCCCCTTACCTTAACCATAACCTAATTGTAACCCTGACACTAAAACCACATTTTAAGTCTCAAAAATGCCTTCAAACTTGTGGGGACCAGGATTTTGGTCCCCATGAGGACTGTTGGTCCCCACAAAGATATGAATACACTCTCAAACACACATTTTCCACAGACAAACGTTCAATTTTCATAATCTAGTCTGAAGCGTGAGCTGTAGTAATGAATTTAGACTTCTCTGTGATGACATGATAACTACAGGTGAGGCAACATCAGCTGCGGCAAAAATCTCTCAGTCTTGCAGAAAAATAGCTGCTTTGCCAAAGAGCACTACAACCCTCCCCATACTTACGCAGTGTGGGTGGGAGGGGCAGGTAGTAGGCGGTGGCGTCCTCCAGGCGACTCAGCACGTCATCAAGTCCCGACATGGCGGCCTGGCCCACCTGAGTGTTCTGCAGCTGCTGAACAGCCACCCGACCTACGTCGGCCAGACGTTCCAGCTGATCCAGAGCTGCGTCCAGGCCATCCACCACCCACAGCTGCATGTCATCCAGGGTCAGGAAGAAGGCATCCTTGAGGTGATTCATAACCTGAGGAGCAGGACAGAGACTCCGATCAGAGGCAGGGATTTACAGCAATTAGCGATTTACAGTCCCTGTAACATCAGGCAGCAGCCTTCCCTGACATTTTAAACTGTTTTTCAAGAGTCATCTTTGCACATTAAGCCTTTAACAGGTTCAGAGAGACTGCAAATGTTGGAGGAGAGCGAACTGATAACGACCACCTGGGGGCAGCTGAAGCATGTGAGCGACTTTACAATTATCTATAGTCCTGTTTGGGCCTGCCTGATGAATCTCTTTTAGCTCCAGGTTTGGTTTCCACCACCTCCTGAGGGCAGCTCTCTTGCCATGTGTCGGCTGCTGAGCAGGAAGTGCCCAGAGGCTTTCTCCAGGTGATTTCTGCCACCAGGTGTCCTGTTCTAGACAAACACTTTAAAAACACCTGAAAACTAAAACTGAATCCTTTGAGTGATGTCTGAAGGACTTTAAGCTGGATAGAAAAACTACATTTATTACTTTAATTTTACATAAAGTTAAAGATTTTGAATTATCCCTGTATAGCCTTTTAAAACAATGTTGATATTTTTGGAGCTGACCCATTTTCTTCTTTTTGGATCCTGTTGTTTTGACAGCCTGGCTGCTCGTTCGTACTCTAGTGCAGAAATTCACCGTGTTACCTTAACTGGCAGTTGTACAAAGAAAACTTTGTGATATGACCATGTGGGCTCATCTGTCCTCAGTATTTTAACAATAGAAAAATCACATCTGTAGCAGATATCAAAGCGGAATGACCTCATCTGTTGACTGGTTCAGGATCGGATAGTTTTTCTCCAGGTGATCAAGACCAACGAGAGCAAAACTGTTGGCAACTTCGACTGCAGAGAACAAAAAGACAAACATGATTCAGAGGGAGTGAAACTGTGATTACATGAAAATGAAGCTAACAGTGTTAGCAGTACTGTCACGTTGTCACGTACTCTGTGGCTCCAAACTCTGGAGGAGGGGCATTGCTCGTCTCATGGCCTCTTGGGAAAAGCTGCGAACTCCGACCTCGGCCATTCCTCCCATCAGACCCAGCAGACGGTAGCGACCTTTGACCCCTGAGTACATCGAAGTCACCATCTGTAACGCTGAGCGAACCAGAGGCAGATGGGAAGCTCTCAGGACGGCATTGGTCTGAAACACGAGGAGGAAAACGGTCACACCTTCTCACCAGGACTACAATGTTTTTTTTTAAAGCTGGAACTGGGAATACTGGAATGCTGGAATATTTGGGCACTGGACAGAGGGGAGTAGAGCCGCTGAGTTGGATGGAGCAGGACGACTGCGGAACCTTTAGGAAGGTTTGAGTCCCGTAACATCTGGCATAAAAGTAAAAGCATTTCATAAAAATCCTGAAAGGTTGATTTTGTTCATCTGGACGTAGCATTTTTAGTACATCTGCATAATGACTGAAACTAGCACCACTGAAGGAACAATGGGCTGTGAGGTCAGTTCCTTGATCATTAATATGCAAATTGCCATGACCATTGATCAACAACCACTGATCAAAGACCATTGATCAATGACTAATTTCAGTCATGATGCAAATGTACTGTTTAAAGGGTTGGGGAAACCTGCAGTCAGCTGAGACTGAAGAAGTCACATCAACCTTTTGGGATTTACTTACCTGGATGATTGAGCATGCATCAAGACATTTCATAAAAAGAATATGAAAGCAACGGTCAGCAGTCTTTGCTTCTTCGGGACGACTCGCTGTAACTGATGCACAAATTCTGCTTTGTACCAGAAAATCCAGAAGGAGAAAGTGGGACTATCAGTTCAAGCCCTGAAGCTAAAGCTCACTCGGGTTATGCTGCAGGACAATGATCTTAAACACATCAGCGAGCCCACCTCTGAGTGGCTCAAAAAACAGAATGAAAGTTTTGTGGCTGAATTAAGACGAAGATTCAATCAAAAACTCTTGATTGCAGTTTTTGCTGCGTAGGGTGGCACAACCGGTTATCAGGTTTATTCATTTTTCACATCTTAACTAATATAAAATTTGTTAGATGATCTGAAACGTGAATGTGACAAATATGCAAAAAAATAAGAAATCAGGATGGGGGCAAATACTTTTTCACATACTTATATATCAATACAAACACAGATGAAGTTGTTTTTTTCCCCCATTCATTCTGTATTTTGAATGCGTTACTCATGTTTTCACAGATCTAATCACTTCCTCCTCTTCTGTGGAGGAGCTGGAGAAAGGTTTGGGCGAAGCCTAAGTATGTTCCGCTCTTAGCTCACCTCATGATCTGGATGAGATGACATTTCTCTTTCGCCAAATCTGAGAAAAAACAAACAGAGGTTACAGATCAGACTCGCCTTCACGACTCCAAAGTTCAACCTTCACATCAACATGAGGCAGTCAGCTGCCGAGCCTCCACAAAGCTCACGACTGTTCAGCTAAAGCCAGCGTGGAAATCGTCTTTTCTCCGCACCATCCGCTCCAGCCGCCGAGCACACAGCGGCTCAGACGCAGCACAAAGGCCTGTCTTTAAAACGAGAGCGCAGAGAAACGGCGTGAAGACTTTACAGGGAGAAAATGATCTTGCGTTTACATCATCTGAGTTTCAGCTGTACAAGTCGTCTCTGTAGAAAAGGGAAAGCACCTTTAATAAGTCACCTAAAAGTAACGTAAAAACATCACGAGGAAAACTATTGCACCAAGATAAACGTTCTGTGTTTCAGACACTTAATCAGTATTTTACACAGTTTTCTGCATAATAGAACTTTGACTTTTTCTTTATTTGTTTGTTGTTGTTTTTGAGTTTGAGCAATGTCTATTTAAACTATTTAACATGGATGCAGTGGAAATATTATTAAAATCCCACAGTTCAGACTGGGATCATTTGAGAACATCCATCAATCCATATTCTGCCAAACTCCTCACCCTATCTCTAAGAAAGAGGCTGACGCTCTTCCAAGGAAACTCATTTGTATCCGTGACCTCATCCTTCGGTCGCTACCCAGAGCTCGTGACCATTGGTGAGGGTGGGGATGTAGACTGACCGGTTAATTGGCAGCTTCGCTTTTATGCACAAAACCAAAGCAGTGACCACGGATATTAGTTAGGTTATACAGTTGTGGTCAAAAGTTTACATACACTTGTAAAGAACATAATATCATGGCTCTCTTGAGTTTCCCGTCATTTCTACAACTCTGATTTTTCTCTGATAGAGTGATTGGAACAGATACTTCTTTGTCACAAAAAACAGTCATAAAGTTTGGTTCTTTTATGACTTTATTATGGGTTAACAGAAAAAAGTGATCACATCTGCTGGGTCAAAAATATACATACAGCAAAATGAATTAGCAATTTTGGTGACTTAGAAAGTTGTCAGTGAGATGAGCTTCATAGCATGGCCTCTTAACTTCTTGTGAGTGATTATGAGTGACTACAACTGGAGACTTTTACTGAGGCCAGTTAAATAGGGCTCATTGGATACAAACGCCCACAAACGCTACAATGGGAAAGTCAAAGGAGCTCAGCATGGATCTGAAAAAGCGAATTATTGACTTGAACAAGTCAGGAAAGTCACTTGGGGCCATTTCAAAGCAGCTGCAGGTCCCAGGAGCAACAGTGCAAACAATTGTTTGTAAGTATAAAGTGCATGGCACTGTTGTGTAACTGCCACGATCAGGAAGAAAACGCAAGCTATCACTTGCTGCTGAGAGAAAATTGGTCAGGAGGGTGAAGAGTCAACCGAGAACCACCAAAAAGCATATCTGCCAAGAATTAGAAGCTGCTGGAACACAGGTGTCATTGTCCACAGTCAAACGTGTTTTACATCTTCATGGACTGTGAGGCTGCCGTGCAAGAAGGAAGCCCTTGCTCCAAAAGCGGCACCTTAAGGCTTGACTGAAGTTTGCTGCTGATCACATGGACAAAGATAAGACCTTCTGGAGGAATGTTCTGTGGTCAGATGAAACAAAAATCGAGCTTTTTGGCCACAATGCCCAGC
>VUQG01030074.1:0-30852 GCA_015106755.1 Etia nguti | reverse complement strand
CAGTCTGGTAGGTGAGGCGGTATGTGAAGTGTCTTGCCCAAGGACACAACGACCAGGACAGACAGAGCAGGGGATCGAACCGGCAACCTTCCGGTTACAAGATGAGCGTCCCAACCCCCTGAAACACAGTCTCTTGTGTGAGACCCACAAAGAATGACAGGGGGACAACGTGACTGTAAAAGATGCAAAGTGACCTCAAAGAGGCAGAAAACAAAGGAAATAGAAAAGGCCAAAACTAGACTAAAATGACCAACAGTGACACAAACTGACAACTAATTATGACTAAAAGATACAAAATAAGTATACACAATGGGACAAAATAAAAAAGTAGTGTTTTCATCTACTCACATAAGGTTTTGAACATTTGGAGGCTTGCGCCGAGCTTTAATTGTGCGCATGAACATCAGTTGCTTATATGCAGATGATGCAATGCTGTATTTTACTGCCCATTCTGCTCAGCGGGCCACAGCAAACATGCAATGTTCCTGTAATCACAGGAGCATTAATGAACATGGGGCAGAAACAGTCTGACTGTGGAGCATCTCCACTCTGATAGCTTCCTGCTCCACATGTTCGCTTGTTCTGCAGCGTATTTTAGTCTCGAAAGCAGCCGTACATTATTTATACATTCGCAGATTATGAATTTAAAGTCGCATTCTGTGAGCGTGTGAACTCTGTGAATTTTACAAGACGTGCAGGCAAACAGTACGGCGCGCTCTGAAGTAATCCCCGTCAAGCAGCAGCCTTTGAAGAAGTGGACTTTAGAAACAGGAGCTTTGGATTCACCAGCCTGACAGTCGCTTCCATTCGCCGCCAATTCTGCTTTTGATGTGAGATTCATATTACACAGCTGATGAGTCAACACATCACAGGCTAACTTTAGCTCACTTTGCCGGCGCCTTTGACGCCGTCTTTGGTCTTTGCTGTTTACACTGGGGAGGCTTTGTTCTGATTCAGACAGGAGGGAGATGTTGAGGCTTTCTCAGTAAACTGATTTTCTTTTAATGAACAGAAACCGGCAGCGAAGGCCTGCAGGCAGCAGAGAGATGCTCCTGTTTTCTGTTTTATCACCTGATTTCTGAAATAAGCTTTTAAGGCGCTGTGAGTGATGTTGAAAGCGATGCTGCTTCTCTGCTTCGCGTTCTCTAATCTCATCATTTTTTCCTCCTCCTCCTCTCCGTCTCCATCGCCTCTCGTTTCTCTCCCCTCTAATCCTTTTCCTCTCTTTCCAGGTAACGATTTGTTCCTGGTGGCGGTGCACGAGTTGGGGCACGCGTTGGGTTTGGAGCACTCCAACGATCCCAGTGCCATCATGGCTCCTTTCTACCAGTACATGGACACGCACAACTTCAAGCTGCCGCTGGACGACCTGCAGGGCATTCAGAAGATCTACGGTGAGCTCCCGGGTTTAATTCTGTGTATGGCTGTAGCTCGGGCAGTGGAGCAGATCGTCTACTAATCGGAAGGTTGGTGGTTTGATTCCTGGCTCTCCTTGGGCGAGATACTGACCGCCAAGTTTGTGTCTGATGCGTTCATCAGAGTCAGTGTCAGCTAGAAAGCCCTTAAGAAACGGTGCTTGAGTGAATGGGTGAATGAGGCATGTTGCTTAGAGTAGAAAAGCTCTATATAAGAGCCAGTCCATGCACCATCATTGGATCATCCATGCAAAAAACAAAAAATCATAAGTCTGTCATTGTTTCAAAGAAACATTGTTAGTTTGGGTTTTTTGTCTTTTTAATTGAAGAACAAGAGCTTTTCAGTCACTTCTTTAATTCAGGTTTTCAGGAGATTCAACAAACATTGATGTCAGCGCTCTCTCCAAGTGTGAGAAACAAGTAAAATCCCCCCAAATATCCATCCAGTTTTGGTTTTGGACAATTCCCTTTTTTAATAGCACATAGACAGGAAGTAGACATCAACAAATGTCAAAATAAAAGCCAAGAAAGTCGAATGGCATCAGAATTTGAATTAAAAACACTTATTTAAAATTATTCAAAAAATGAAGGTCCATCAAAGACTTTTCTCTGACAGATGTCTTTATTATTTACTGTATTTTATTTTTATAACCGGTCATGTCCAACTGAGGAGATCATTCAGTTTTTTTAACGATGTACTGACCAGGACAGTTTTGGGTCAGGATGACACAAAATACACAAATATTGTTTGAAGATAAAAGGAGTTTACAGACGGAGCGTGCAGTGAATCGAAATTTAAATTCCAGTATTTATGAAAATGAGCGCTTTCGTGTTGTTCTTTTCTTTATGGCGGTCCACTTTATCCTTCTACAGACTTTAGTCTGCAGCAGTTTGGAATCAGTTTAATGTCAAAGAGTCGGGTGAGGAACAATAAATATGAGTTTCATGGAATATTTGATGTACAATGTTTGAAAAGTAAAGTTACTGAGTTAAAAATATCACTATTGAACAAAATAATCATGGTTACAATCTTTGTTGAGCATGAAGGGGCAGCTGTGGCTAATAATGTGTTTGATCTCTAACCCTGCCAAAGTGTCCTTGAGCAGGAACGCACAGGACAGAGCGCCGCATGAGCAACCTGAGCGTTAGCATCTCCTCTAAACAGCCAGTGGCTTCTCACAGGGTTTTGGATTATCGCAGGAAATAAGCTCTGTGGTGAATAAAAGGTTTATGACACACGTTTCAGCAGGATGAGCTTCATAAATTTTTTATAATTAAACTTTTATGATTTCATTTTATGAAAAGCCTGCATGCCTTAACCAGAAGTAAGATGCTAACGTTATAGATGCATTACATCGTCAATCCTGAGTGTCTGTGCTGTGCAAACGCCTTCTCCAGGACAAAGTTTGTATTTCATAGCAAAGAGGAAAATATATGAAGCTTATATTAGAGCTTTTCACTTTGAAACGAGTGACCTTTTAAATCGCTACACATTTTCATTTGAAGAAATCTGCCTGTGTTTTGCTGAAAAACTAGACCTTTTGACTCTTTTCTGCCTTTGACTGGCTGAATCAGCAAAAACATACAAAAACCAACAACAGTAAACCTTGAATATGAAAAATTAATTGAAAAAGCCCAGAGTGCAGCTGAAGAAGTGTCCGTCGGCTGGCAGCGGAGCGCTGTGAACGTGAAGAAGAACCCGGCTGATAAACAGACCGGAGCAGTCTTTGCCTGGAAAGAAAAAACAACGCGAGTCTTTCCCTTTGTGTTTACACCAGAGACACTTTGTTCCATTTCAGAAAAGGCGCAATGCCTCGCGTTTCAGTGAACTCTGTTTTTTTTAAGTAAACAAAGAAAAGCGAAGGCCTGTCAGCAGCAGGCGCGTTTCCTGACAGGCTTTCTGTCTGCGCTGAAGTAATCACGACAGCTTCTGTTGTAATGTAGTGTAACATTTATTTGTGATGCAGAGACACAAAGAAAAGGCAGGCAAAAAGAAACATGTCTGCTCTGTTAAAGATAAGAACATTTTTCTATCCACACCATCCCTCACAGCCCACAAACACCCAGATAGCTTAAATGTACTCCATCTGCAGCATTTTTCATCGCGCTTCTCTTATTCTTTGCTTTGGTTTCCTTTAATAATCAAAGCAAGAAGGTTATCTCGGCCCTCAGAACAACAACTGAGCCTCACATTAAAGGTCATGATACACAGGTGACATTTGAAGTCAGCGTTGAAGGAAATACCGGCCAGACCTGTGCAGTCGGCGGTTTTTCTCCGCTGCACTTCATTGTTCAGTGTGGATAACAAAGCCTGTTATTTTATCTGCTCAAAGTTCATCCTGCTAGATGTGCTGCTCTCACAAAAATACCAGCCGCCACAACAGCACCCACACGGGAGGGCTTCATTTTACAACGAGACTGTTTCTGTGCGAGAGCAGTTTGCTGTCTCTGTGGTGGTACGCTTGAAAAAAGAGAACAGAACTTCTTTTCCTGTTGGAACGTTGAGCTTCAAGAATCACTTAATGAACGTCTTTGTCATGAACGGATCTAGAACAGAAAGAATTTCTGTTTTGTTTTTATTTGTTTTTTAATAAAAGGAAGAGGAAGTGGAAAAGAATGAAAATAAGACAGACACAAAACAATGCAGACTAAAGAAATGAAAAGGAGAGGCAAACCAATCACAAAGCAATGGCCTAAAATGATCTATTTTTGGCCATTTGGCACAAAATAACCATAAAACGATACAAAATAAAATCACCAGAAGAGTCACAAAGCACCACAAAGAGACACGCAACTAGAAAAATAAACAACCCAACCACAAAGAGACAGAAAGCATGACTCACAAACCAACCACAAAGACTCGCGAAAACACCACAAAGAGCCACAGAAAAACACAGCAAGACACAAAAGAAACATAAAACCGCACAAAACAACCACAAATAGACACAAAATGACCAAAAAAGGCACATCATGGATAAAGGAGATGGGGTGAAATGACTGCAAGCGAGAGCCACACTGCTGTTTTCAGGCGTCTTGCTCCCGTGTCGATGCGAGGCAGCGATTTAAGCAAACAGACTTATAATCTGAGGTTTTCTTTCTGCCCATAAAAACAAATGAGTCATTAAACCAAATGTACTAGCTGTGTTTCTGTGGTCTGCATAATGCTGTCTCAGAGGATCTTACATAAGAAGTCGTGTTTGCACAGCTAAAGCTGATGACCCAGTGACTCATGCTGTTGTGGGTCTGAGTCTCAGTACTCTTAATGATACTCTATAAGCAAAGAGAAACTAATCACTGTGCCCGAATGATTCATGCTGTGATTGACGTGATTCTCCAGGCATCCCCACAGCCATGCTGGAACCCACCCGGCCGTTACCCACCTTACCCTCTCGACGGACACATTCAACCTCTGAGCGCAAGCACGACCGGCATTCCCGTCCGCCGCACCCGCCCGGTAACCGGCCCGCACTGCCTGGAAACGGCAAACCCAACATCTGCGATGGCAACTTCAACACTGTGGCCTTCTTCAGACGGGAGATGTTCGTGTTCAAGGTGAGGGAGACGTAACGGCCCAAGACACCTGCTGCTGGTCCCTGTGCTGGTCTCTTTGACAGTGTTCAGTAACAGTCTGGTCATATTTGATTTCTTTGATTAGTTTGGCTTTTTCACGTTATTGACAAAGCCAAAAACTTGTGACATCTAACCAAGGTGACAAATCAAAACCAGCAAATTTTATTTTGGGGTGAATCAGTTATCACATTGGTTTTCTTTCCTTTGATTAATTGGTGCCGTTTCAATCCCACCTTCATCCATCTCCAGCTCTGTGGGGAAACAAGAATGATAAGATAATCCCAGCACGTGCCCATGCCACAGCATTGTTTGGCCTGTTTGTGTTGTTGACCATGAAGTAAAATGATATGATAGATCGTTTTAGACGAATGCTATGTGTTAACCAGGCGGTCTGACGTCCTTCTCGTATATCATCCACAGATGAAGTTAAGTTCAAGTTTTAAATGAGGTGTTATTGTTGTTAAATTAAAATGACAGGATGGTATTGTAAGGTATTGTACATATGATTAAAAACGGGTCATTTTTGCAAGTTGTTCGGTGGTTGCTAAGCAATTCGATGATTTCATAATATCTGATAGAGATAAGGGCCTTCAGGATCCTAAGATGTACCTGTCTGCCAAGTTTGGTTGCTCGCAGACAAACAGGCAGAAGATCGATGATTCATTCCATTTCTGTTCTTTACCCCCAAGAAAACCTGTCACTGTAGCTTTCCAGGAACTGTAACTCCTGCATTTTTCTTTTCTGTGGTGATTTATTGGGATAAGTTAAAGACCTGATATAAAATATCAAACATAATCATAATTCTGATTCATCAAAGGTTGTATTTTCCACCACAAATGCATCAAAAAAGTTACATTACAACAGTTTTAATTTGTAAAAAATACTTTCACATAATTTTTAACTACATTTCCCAATTTATGAAAATATATAATCATGTTAGTCCTATTAAATTTATAAAATATGATCAGTCAAACTTTATTCATTCACTTCTTTTCAGATTCAAAGAGCTTTACAGGTGATTACCAAGATCAAGCTCGGTAAAAGCAGAGCAAAATATTTTAATTCATTATTTATTTTCCAGATTTCTACATGAAAATGTGAAAAAAAGGCCAGAACAAAAATTTACTGCCAACTGCTTTCCATCAAATAACAACAACATTAAAACGTCTAAATAAAAAAATATTTAAATGCATCAAACCAATAAAATTCTTTGATATCTCATCCTGTTAAAGAACCTGAGTGCTTGTTCCAACATGAGCTTATTGAACAGGATGCTGTTGTGTCTGTAATTAACGGGTGTTATCTCCTACAGACGGTGAGTCACACAGCCGTGGGTTGCTATAAAAAAACAGGATGTCACTGGGGGATTTAGATAAAGCTTAATTGAACATTAAGGCAGGAGGATGCAGAGTAGGAATGAAGTTAGAAGTATGGATGAAGTTTATGTCTCATATTCATTATCCATAAAAGCGGGTTTGGATGGCGTGGTCCAGATTAGTGCCTCGGAAGGTAACGACAGCTTTAACACTGCCAATATTATGGGTTTGGATGCCACCGCGGGGCCGCTGGTGCTAAAAATGAGCACTCTCGTGGTACCATGAGATGAAAGAAGCAGCCCAGTGGCATATGGCGCTATTCAGCCTATGATCATTAGCATCAGCCATATGCTTCCAGTACAGTTCGCAACCCATCGATGCAGCTCTGTAGGCGCTCGCATGCCAGCACACACACAGCAGGCGTGTACATTTACAGCATGTAGCATGTAGTAGTATAAACTTTATGGCTTTATTTAAATATATATTTTAAATGTTTAGATATTCAAAGCACCCAACAGGCCAAAGACTGTAGATAGATGAGCTAATACCAGCAAGCTTGCCTAGCAACACACACAGATAACTGCACATCAGTGCGACGCAGCATATAAATAAAATATTAGGATGTGGAAGGTCTGTTTGTGCAATTAAGTACAAAGTAAGATGAATTTTTAGTCACTTAACTGCATTTGAAATGGGTTCGAATCATGAGACTAATTGTAATTGTTAATACATTTTTTAAAAGTGAGTTATAAACAGTTATACACCTGTACAGTTTGTATAAACAGGACGTTAGCCCATAGAGACTAATATTATTTTTGTAGCAGGGATCATTTTAATATGGGAGTCAATTAGGACTGACTCATTTTTGGAGACAGCCTCAAGTGGACATTAGTGGAACTGCAGGTTTGGGTGCTAAAGCTAATTTTACAGCAAGATTTAATTTGATGCTCCAGTAGCTTAAAAAATAACAATTTGATACGACACAAGCAACGAATCCAGTTTTTTTATTTCTCAGAAAACTCATCACCACTAGCACTGCTGAAGGCTAACTAGCCTAGCTTGGCTTAACCGCTGCCCCTGCAGCCTCGAACTCTTTGCCTTATACTGGACAGTGCAGAGTTTATAAAAGTGCAACATGGTGCAGAGTAATGTCACACCAACCAGTCGTTAACTTTGTCTTGTGAGACTTGTAAAACCTGTAATGCTTCTTCAGCTTAAACAAAAATCCCTTCCCTGGACCTCACATATTGTTTTTACAGCCTACAGTTAGCCAGCTAGCCCTACCTCTGTTTTTGAGACAGAATCTCATCCTGAGCAGAAGAAGAAAAATCCATTTTGATGTCTTTGATATTTAAACCGAATGTTCAAAAGGTCACAGACTCGTCTAGCTCTCTGTCCTTCCTGCCTGTCAATGAGTGTTTTTCTGTTTTCTGTCAGCTCTCAGCCAGACCTGTCTGTCTGCATCTGCTCTGCTGGATTCCTTCCCATCTGCCATTGGGACAAAAACAGGAGAAAATCTTCAGTCATCACTTCAAAACGGGACCGCTGTGGGTGCTAGATCAGTGGTCAACATGGATTCTTGATTCAAATTAAGTCCAAAATTTAAAGTATAACTAATGTATGCTGTCATATTCTGATCGGCTTCCTTTTAAAAACACAAGGCGGGTGGACGGGGCTTCTGCACCAGACATGACTATACTGGATATTTCCTCTCTGTAAAATCATACAGGCTCAAGAGTTTTAAAAAATCGGGTTAAACTGAGTGTTTAAAGCAGCTCATTGGGATTGCTTCTATTATTAGACACCTCTTTAATATGAACGCCCAATACTAAACAGTAGAAATGTGAGAGGAAACAAAGAAACACAAAATTAGGCCACTTTAAATACTTCAGAGTGGAGTTTTCACATCTCCTAGCAAACCCAAAAAGCTCATTTTGGCTTTCCTTTGACAAATAAAGTTAATGCCACCTACAAAACAGATGGTGACAGTAACATGTAAGAAACAAAAAAAAGCTTTTCTCATGTGCCCCTGGATGACACAGATAAACATCCAATAAATATCAATAATAGTTAAAAAAGAAGCCACCATTTTCCACTGAAGGACGTTGGGTCCCTGAAAGCACCATCATCAGTCAGGAAAACAAGCATCTTTTGTCTCCTTTTAACTGGAGGACGGGGGCATGCGAGGACGTAAAGAGCGGCGAGAGCTGGTGGGCGTCTAAAAGGAGACGCTCATTATGGGATGTTTCCTCTGTGAGAAGCACTCATGGCTTCTTTGGCTGAATGCAAAGCATTGATTTTTCTTCTCTGCTTGGGTTCAGACAGAAAAGCATTAGCGTCCACTCGATGATGTTAGGCCAGTCAAGAAGCTGCGCGCGTGCGTGTGCACCCGACTTATACGGACATTTTTAGAAAGCGAGGACATTTTTAGGCTGGTCCTCTCTGGAAAAGCACTGTGAGAGTCCCCACAAAAATAGATGCACAAGCGTGTGTGTGTGTGTGTGTGTGTGTGTGTGTGTGCGTGCGTGTGTGTGTGCGCGCGCGCGCACATCATTCAGCGGGGGGACTTAGCTTGGCTGTGTCCTAGATTCACGAAAGCCAAATGATAATGAGCTCAGATTGATGCTCGCCTTCTTCTCCTCCTCTTCAGCTCCCCTCTCTCCTCTATGCTCGCCTCCTCTCCTCCTTTTTACATCTCTTTCCTGCTGCCTTCCCTCCCTGTAGTCCTCCTCTTAACTTGCATAATCATTTCTTTCACATCTCAGTCTCTGTCTCTTCTTTGCTCGTCTTTTGTTCCAGTTATTTCTTCTCCTCTTACCTTCACAATGGTTTCTGTTGTCTTTTGTTTTCTGTCAGATCGTTCTGAGCGTCTCTCTTTTGTTGAAAACATTTAAACACATTTTCCACAAAAGCTTCAGATAAAAAAATGAAACCAACTTTGTTAACAATGAGAATATTTAATAATAATTTCAGCTTCAGATTCGTTAAAAATCTGCTCCAGTCCTCATGTTGTTCCTCAGCTGTTATACATTAAGCAGTCCATTGTTATGACAGAACTTCTGGTTCTGCTGAAGGACTTCACTCTTCTACCATCACTATTGACACATCTTCTTTATCTTTGCCAGTTTTCATTCACACTCTTACCGTCCTTTATGACCAGCTGCATGACTCAGAATCTGCTCAGGAGCTTTTTCCAGTCACCTGTAACTCCTTCTCATGCTTGTGTAATTATGGAGTTTGGGACGTTGCCGCAGTTGTAGCACAGCGCTCTGCAGTGATGATGAATTCTGGGGCTTTTTTTAGGACCGGTGGTTTTGGCGTCTCAGGAACAACAAGGTGCAGGAGGGCTACCCCATGCAGATCGATCAGTTCTGGAAAGGCCTCCCACCTCGCATCGACGCCGCCTACGAGAGGACTGATGGCAAATTCGTCTTCTTCAAAGGTATATGGAATAAAATTTGAGGTATACAAATAGTTTCCTTTTTTCCTACACTCACTAACAGTTAATATCGGTGCGTCACAGTCTTGCCTGGAACTAGGACTTTATTTCTGAGGGTGCAAACACATGTGTAGGTATTTGTCATATTTGTTAATGGCATCAACAGATGGAGGAGCATTCTAAGACTCCATAATGGGTAGGCACATGCAGCGATTCACTCCTTTTGCCTTTGAGCGCATCACTTTTATTTGACCCTCAATAAAACTCTAAATTCACTGAGGGACATTTGGTTCATGTTGTATTGATGTTATATGATCTCATTACTGACCAAACTTATTTATTTTGCATATTTAGCAGCCGTACTAACAGGCATCACACGTTTTGTGTTTTCTGAGAGCAGGTGTATAAAAATCCAAAGCCTTACATTTAAATTCGTCCTGCTCTCGTGTTCACGGTCGTCTATTTGTGCACCAATGGACCTTTTCCAGATATTTTAAGATCTCTCAAGAAAAATCACGTTATCCTCTCTCGTTCTTGTGCCTCTGTGATGGAAACTCGTTCTCCTCCAGTGTGTCAAAGCAGCGATTCTTAAGTATCATTTACATTTTTGAGAAGTCGACAAAGTTGCAGGGAGGTAACTCTGTCATGTGGACGAAGTGGTAATGCAGTGCAGCATTTACACCCTGAATAATTTCCACATGAAATTCAGGTCAGTTGTGTGACGTTTACATGAGAAGGTCTGAAGAATCAAACAGAGGAATATAAATTCAGAATCAGAGTCTGAATCCTTCTTCCACCTTCAGTCTGAGGTAAAGATTTCTGTGTCTCTCTCAGTTTCACACAGGCTGAATTTACCTGCTCTAAAAAAATCTCTTGATTTTACCTGATAAGTTTTGGTGAAGCTGAAAAATTCTCCAAAATCTCTGCCTGCCATCTGCTCCAGCGTTATGAGGCTCTGTCCTGCTCTCTGCATGCTCGCCTTCTCCTGAAAATATATTTAATAAAGTGTGAAATAGAGAATGGCGTGGCGGCGGGGAGCACCCGGCCCAAAGTAATAGAATTTCAGTCTAAGTATGAAACCTCCCTCATCCCCTGCCTGCTGACTGTGGCGTCTCTCTTCTCGCCTTTACTCTCGTTTTCTTTCACTCTTTCTTACGTTCCCGTCAGCACTGACACACACCGTGTCTTTTCATCACTCCTGAGGACATTACATTGACTTGTGTTCAAATCTTAATCCTAGATTCGCGTCACACTGATGAGAAAAGAGCCAAACAAACACACGAGCAGTTTAATGATTAAAAGCAAAAAGCACTGCAGGCCGATGGCAGCAGGAACGTCTCAAACGGACAAACGAGGTTCATCCCAGAAAAGAACAACAAGGAGTACGAGGAGCTGTGAGAAAAGGTCACATCCAACCTTCAAAATAAAACAGGAAGTGCACTGATAGAGGCACCAGGACCAGACCCACACCGACAAGGGGCTTTTCTCATTTTTCCAATTTGCGCCTCCTCGTCTCCTCCTGCCTGTAAACCGGAAATCAATCTCAGCACGCCATGTTGGAGGACGCATGGGTGTGTCCTTTCAAGTGTTTTTTACCTTCAGTGTGTAAAAGCAGAATCGATGGACTTTAACCAGCTCGTCCCATTTATTCTGAAACTGTTCGAGTTATTTAACTTTATTAGACTTTCTGCCCTTTCTGTTTTAATTCTGCGTTGCTTTGATATGACTCTGTTTTCCTTCCCTCGGCCCCTCCCATGGCTGATGGGAGGGGCTGAGCTGGGTAGGATAGCAATACAGATCCGTGCATCAGTCCTCCTCCTAACATGATCTGAATGTGTGGGCGCCTCATGCCACAGGTAAAAAGGACACACCTGTGCGACCTCCTTAAAGCTCCTCCTGCTGCCTCCTCTCTGCTCCAGGTGCATTTTAAGAATTTGGAAGTGCTTCAAAATCAACTGTCCAGATTGATTTACGTGTCAGAGGCAGGACGAGAGGAGAGAAAAGCCTGCAGTCACCCGACCTCAACCCCACTGAACATTTATAAGGACTGAGTGACATGGCAGGAAGCTCTGAAGAACACTGTCACATCATATTTTCATTTGCAATAAAACATTTTGTGATAAATTCTCAAGGAAATGAAATAAAGTGAAGGATTTTCAGCCGTGCTCTCAGACTTTTGGACCCCTCGTTCATCGACATCTTCTGCCAGCCAGGAGCAGAAATTAATAGCTTTGCTCTGTCTGAGCTCTCAGCTGCTGACTCTCACTCACACACACACACACACACACACACACACACACACACACACGTCGGGTATTCATATCTTGTGGGAACATCTAATTGACATAAGCCCCTAACCCTAACCATCAAAAATGAATGCCTGACCCTGACCCTGACCCTAAACCTAACCATAACTGTAACCCTGACACTAAAACCACATTTTGAGTCTCAGAAATGCCTTCAAACTTGTGGGGACCAGGATTTTGGTCCCCACAAAGATATGAATACACGCTCACACGCACTGCAATGCTTTATTCGCATGTTTGTGAGGACGAACACATTTTCCTCAAAATGTTTGAATAAGTCTGAATCAAACTTTCCAGTTTACAAGCCTTCAATTTAAAGGATGTAGAAGACATTAAAAAAACATCAGAAACTGTAATTTCCTGCTTAAATCTACCCATTAATTCATAATGTACATTTAAAAACTGCTTTAAATGCCTGCTGAGTAGCTATTAGTGTCTGTAAGGGACATAATTGGGATTCAGTGCCTTGTATTAATCTTTGTTTTTACTGTGTGTGTTTTTCCAGATGATCAGTACAGGCTTCCTAAAGGAGCTGCAGTCACATCAGGACATTTAATCAGCCTTTAAAAGGGGCTTCGTGGAGTACTTTTATTTATTTAATGTCTCTTTGTGTTTTCGCCCGTATCCTTCTTCCGAACAGTGAGAGCTGAATATTTAACAAAGCTACAGAGCAGCTGTTTTAATCTTTGTTTTCTCACTGTAGTGGAAATCGACTGCTCTTTAACCACAGCTGTTAAATTTCACAGTCTTCTGTCCTGTGCAAGCGCACCGCCTGAAAGAAGAGTATCTATAAAGATTGTGATTTATGATACGATGCCAGGGAGGTCGTGTTTTCGCCTCCGTTAGTGTTCCTGGCAGCTAGCGGTTTATTTTGAAACCTACAAACAGAAAAGCTGGCAGACGGATCGGCCGTATGCCAGAGAACAATTGATTGTTGATGATCTATATCTGGAATTTCAACTATTAAATAATCATTTGAGAAACTGAGGGAGAAACACATTTTTTCAGACTGTTTGGAGGATAAATAATGTAGTTCAAGTCAATAAAGTTTAAGAGCAGCTATTTGTGCTCAGAACCACAGACTGTATAAAGAAGATGGAGACAGCCAGGTTGTTATGGTTGAACAAGGAATCTAACCGTAAAGACTAAACCTGCTGGGTCTGACTCACTGGAGCCCCGAGTGGACATTAAAAGAACTGCATTTATGGCAGTTCTGTATTGAATATTACACAAGCAGATGTTGCTGCTTGTGTAATATCACATCTTGAAAATAAACTTTTGATAATAAAACTGAAAATATCAAAATGCTCACTTATGTCTTCAAACTGGTTCCAGGTGATAAGTACTGGGTGTTCAGGGAGGTCACGGCTGAGCCAGGGTACCCTCACAGCCTGGTGGAGCTGGGCAGCTCCCTCCCCAAAAGTGGCATTGACACGGCGCTGCGGTGGGAGCCCGTCGGGAAAACCTACTTCTTCAAAGGGGACCAGTACTGGCGTTACAACGAGGAGAAGCACACCACAGACACAGGATACCCCAAACCCATCACTGTGTGGAAGGGAATACCGGACGCTCCGCAGGGGGCCTTCATCAGCAGGGAGGGATGTGAGTGGCAGCTAATTATTCTTTTGGTTTCAGGCGTGAAACGAGATCCGGTCAAATCAGAAGCTTTTAGCTCTGAGATATCCTTCATAGATCTCAGCGTCGCCTCGTGCACGACGGCAACACTGGAGCTGAGATATTTCAAAACACGAGAAAAAACAATGGTTTCTGTATAATTTAGTTTTGATTTAATGTTAATATCAAAACTTTTCTGACACTGATTTTCATGCAAGCTGAAGAAGAATTTCTACTACAGATCAAAGAAAAGGTTTGGACTTTTGATATTTCAGTTTTTCTTATTTAAACGTTTTAATAAATTTGCGATTTCTCTCATAAAATATTCCACTTTTCTCATGTATTTCTTCCAACATATTTACCGTTTGTCTCCTACATTTTTTTTCTTATAAACTTGTCTTTTTTTTCTCACATCAAATTCCTTTTTTTTTATCAGAATTTGACTCCAGTCAGTTACATTGACATAATATACAGACATCAGGTAAAAATCATTTTAATGCAAAAATGTTGATGAAAATGTTACTTTTAAAATAGCGCTGACAGAAAGATATGCCCATTTTAAAAGTGTATAGAACAAACTGGGTTCAGCTGACTGTCTTGTAACCTGAAGAAGAATTTTAATGCAGATTCACAATCAGCAGTTTATATTTACACTGAGTAAAAACCCTGTTAGTCAGCTGTTTATGCTGCAGGATCATAAAATGCCACGACAGAGATGAGAGACACAGAAAACTGTCCATCGTCACTTCCCTCCCTTGAGCGGTGACCTTGTGACCTTGCTCGCTTTCTCTGTGGAGCTGAGGCCGATCTATGTGCGACATGGTGACAGGACGACACGGCCAATCGGGTGTGGTGTCTCTGTGTTGTTGATGAGAAACCAGCCTGGAGGGACTTTAGAGGCAACAGACAAATGTGTGCGACTGTGCGTTTGTTTCCTTTGGGCTGTTTGGAGGTGATGGAGCAGACGAAAAGGCAGACGGCACAAGAAGCCCTGTGGGCGTTTTCTGTTGTTGAACTACTTCGGCATGTGATCCCATCACAGTGGAGTCTGTGGAGGAGTAAACATACAGAGCTGGGTTCAAACCGTGTTTTAGTCTGATGCGATAGTCGCTGTGTCAGAAATTCTTGCTTTGCCAGACGTGGCACATCATCTTGCACAACTTGCTACTGAGAATTTGTTCCAGAGCAAACAACCAGAGTGATGTGTTTGACACCACGTGTCCTCAGAAAAACCTTCAAAGTCGGTCTTTACCGTCGCGTGTGTGCAGACGAGCAGCGTGTCAACATGTTAAGAGCAAACGTTAGCATTTATTACAAACTGCTTCTAAACTGGATCTGGTTTGTTTACCACCAGTTAAATGATGATGGGCTCTAGTGACATCATGGCTGGCACATGGCACATCCAGTCCAGTAACAACAAACAGGACTTACGTGACCATGGCGACGAGCTGATCCACTGGGAGGATCCATTGAAGTTATTTAACTTTTTTATAGAACATCCAACCACCTGCTTCTGTTTTTACAGCAAAAATCTGAATGCATGACTTAATAAGATGGTTTCTTTGCTGAACTGAGGGGCTACCTCCACATGCCTGAAGAGGAAACCGCTGATATTTATGAAACAGTAATATTAGCTAACAAATGCACTCTTCTCTTTACGTGTGGCTGAGTGAGGTGTTTCCTGTTCTGTGTCTCTCTCACAGCTACAGCATCCGTCTCGCAGGCATTGCATAACATCGTCCTTCAGTGAAAACAGCCACTGCTGGGACCAGAATACAGTCGCTGCCTATAACCGCCACATCACAAAAGAAATGATACTGCCTCTAATAAGATCCTGCACCACAGGGACACACCAGAGCTGCAGATGGATGTGTTTCAGTTTAAGAGGAAGAGTGAAGGACAGCATTTTTCTGTGTCGTGCACGGACGTGTTTGTTCCCTCAGAGACAGTTTTCGAGGAGTTTCCCGTTAATCGCTGTTTGGTGTTAGGCCTCCAAGTGCAGTGCCGCTTCACCCGAGAAACCTCGAGTGTTTCTGACACTGAACCAGTAGCTGGTCATGCAATATGTGTGTAATATGGTTGAAAAGTGTTTGTTTTGTGGTCCTGTGTTACCAGAGTAGATATTTAAGATGGTTCACAGCTGGAGCTCTTCCACAGCTTGCAGGGCGAGGAAACTGCTATGGCTATGTTGAAGCGCATGATTCCTCTTAATAAAAAAAAACAAAGATAAAAAAGGTTGGGCACATGACTCTAACATCTTAACATCCAGGAGGTCACAATCAAATAGCGTGGGGTTAATGCTGATTTGTATTTAGTTACATGCTAAACAAACATAGTTTTGAAAATTAGAAGATGCTATATTTAAAGTCACTTACATGCATTTTTGCCTTAAAGTTCGTCTGTTAAAATATTTTCCTCTGGGTTGGTCAAATAGGTGGAAATTCCATATGAACAGGTATGAAGTTAACTGTACAGAAGTCAGTGTGGACCTGGTGGAGCCTCTCTGTCCTGCCACAATGACAAAACTAGTATTACTGGAGCGTGTTTTTTGTTTGTTTGTTTGTAATAACACATTAGAACCATTTATATTTATGTACATCTAAACTATGGCTCATTTGTTGTGTGATTAACTTTAGTTTTATAATCATCGCCTCTCCGTCTCTGATGTCAGCATCATCAACCCAGGGATGCGACTATTGGCTTGAGATCCTGAGTTTGAGTCACAACCTTTTTTTTCTTGTTATTCATTCTTTCAAGAATCCTTTATTTATTTTTGCTTTATTCTAATGTATAAAAATATAACAGATAAAGAGTTGCAAGAATTGTTGGGAGGGCAACAACTGTTGAACACGCGTTTTCTTGAAAGCTACAAAGTCTAACAAGGACATTCAAGCAACATTCAAACACTGAAATTGATGCTGCTGTCACAGTTTTCTTTTTGGAACAAGTTTTAAGTAGACTTGACCAAAGTCCAGCCGATGAATAGTTTGCTGGACTTTGACAGTCAGTCTGCATCTTTGGTTCTGCCTCAAAAACTGTCATTTTGCCACTGGTTTTGAATGCAATCACATTAGCTTGGCTTAAAGTAAAGAAAAAGTGAAGAACATCTCCCAAAATTCTACACATACCTGTGGCACAATGCACTGCCAGTCCTTCGACAAACTAAATTGGACTAATCTTAAAAAAATAGTTCAGTGCATCAAGGCGCCTCTGCCAAAAGATACCTTGTGTGTATCTACCAGGTCAGTTTCATCAGACACAGCAACATTATCCTCGAGTTTCATTTTGTCCAAGTCTTTTGGGTCCCTCTAGTGTCTGAGGCCTTTGGGTAGTTGCTTAATTTGCTGTACTTGCAATGTATTCTGTTTATTTTTGCTTCAGTAGAAAAAGTTCAGCTGACTAATTCCTCTGCTCTCGTCTTTCATCGATATCACTCTCCCATCCTCCTCTGCCCCTGCATCTTCCCATCCTCAGACTACACCTACTTCTACAAGGGGAAGGAGTACTGGAAATTTGATAACCAGAAGCTGACTGTGGAACCTGGATATCCAAAGTCCATCCTGCGTGACTGGATGGGCTGTGACCAGTCCGACATGGAGCGCTCCGGCAACAACGGTAACCCTGGGGACCGCCAGCTGCCCCTGGATGATGTCGACATCATTGTGACCATCAACGACGTTCCTACCACAGTCAATGCCATCGCCGTCGTGATCCCTTGCATTCTGTCGCTGTGCATCCTGGTGCTCGTGTACACGATCTTTCAGTTTAAAAACAAAGGAGTGCAGCAAAACACCATGACACAGCACTACTATAAATACCCTGTTCAGGAGTGGGTATGACAGCCAACTTGATTTGGAATAGGTCAAAGGTCGTGGATTGAAGGACGGTCGAGCTGTAGTCATGCGTTAGCTAGCTAATGTAAGCTAATGGCCAAAAATGCTAGCAAAGGACAAAGCTAGTGAGTGCTTAAAGATGTACGCATACTCAAAAGGCGTTTTTGGGAGTGGATTCAGATTTCTGGCTCAGAGTGTGAGAGATTTGTTTCTTATAGCACATCCAGAACGATCTGAAAGACTTCAAAATGCATCTTTCTGGTTGTGCTTTCACTTAAAATGGGATCTTATGAGGGGGAAACATAAAGTTTGACACCTTCTTCTGGGATGTACAACACACCGCTCTCAGCTGCTCAGTGAAAATTTAAAAAGAAGGAAAATCAAAAATGTTTGGGGGAGAAAGAATATGCTCCTCTAAGCCAGATATCACCTCCAAGTTTGTTTTAAGAACTTGTATATGTGAACTGCTACAAGTCAGATGAAATTTAATGAAAAAAAAGAGAAACAGTTTCGAATATCAAACTTGAAAATAAAATATAGGTAGAAAGGCCATAACAAAAAGAAAACCAAGGATCTCTCTCTGGATCACTGATGTTTGTTTGATTCGCGTTCAGTTGTTCTGAGATGTAAAACTGTCAAAGAGGATCTTTTTCTCTCTTTTTTCACCATTCACAAAAAAACCCACCAATGTCTTGGTCCATCTAAAATTACCCTCAGCTAGCCAAGTTTTTTTTAAAAAGCAAATGCATTGGTTTACACTGCCTGAACCGACTGGTTTCTGCAGACGTAGAATAGCAAGTCATCTGCGTATAGAGGTGGAAAAGCTCTACAGTCTTACTGATATGCCCGCTGCACAAAAACAGGCCCCATAATTAGCAAAATGCTAACACTAAACTTCTTAAACATCCTCTCAGATTTAAGGAGCTTTATAAATCCATGAAACGCCTCGTGAGACATTTTTTAATGATTGTAGGAAATATCATCATTTATGAAGCACCACGAACCAGGAAAAAGGATTTATGCCCTACCTGTGCATTTTACTTGAATATTGTTTCCTTTTATGGCATGTAGCAGTGGTGCTAACCACAAGAGAAAGTTTAGAGCGAGTTCCTTTACAACCACTTCTTTGACTTACCTTTTTTACCAGCAGCTGAATTTCTTGCAGGAGAATTTCCTTTCTGTCCCTTTTTATATGTTATAAAATATATCGGACTGTTGTTACGTGCGACTGGACACACAGAGAAAAGCTACTCATGTTTATGCAGCTAAAAACATATCACTGGGTAAACTGTAAGGGTTTATTTTTGAGGAATGAACTTTAAAGTAACCTGGTGTCTGATTGGCTCTTCCTCTTCTGAACATACATGTGATTAATAATGATTTCAGAGCTTCTCTTAAATGTTACATAATAGTCAGTATTTATTCTCACCTTTGACTTTGTGTTTCACTACGGCATGTACATCAAACTTATTTTAGTTATGACCCAATCAGAGTAAAAATAAGACGGCAGCCTCTTTGTAACTAGAAAAATTGGTGAATATTTATCGCTGTGGCGACTGTTTACTTACGACTGCACAGGTCACCCGATGGGGACTGTCTCCAAGCAGTCATGGTCCCACCGACTCATTTACTTAGTATCCTCGTCAGTTCAACATAAGGAGAGACTGAGCATGAGCATTTATGCAGAAAGGGGTCAAACCAGACCACAACCTCCAGTCTATTAACATGATGGTAAAATGCTGGAGATTTGGTGGAAACAGTTCACTAAATTTGCAGAGATGTTTCTTCCAAAGCATATTTTCAGTTTTATATAAATGTCCTTAATGAAAGACTAATTAAAGTGAACAAAGGGAGGAAATGCAAAGTTAAAGGAGAGGTTTGACTGCAGGGAGCTGGAGACAGCGCGTGGGTCTGCATTAGTATGCTGGCTGCGGCGCAGCGACATTGACCAAGCTTAATGAAGTACTTCTGTTCACAAAGCTCTAATAGGGGCTACATGCCCTCCGCATCCCTCGCTTTAATCCCACTGTCTTTTCTCACTGTCCCGCTGTAATTCTCCTCATCCATCCGGCCTCTTGTCTCTTTGTCCTTCTAATCGTTTCCCCCTTGACCTCCTCCTGAATCCATCAGGGCTCCTCTCCTGTGTTTTGGTTTTTTTAGGATTTAAATCCATCTGTACGAAGCCCTCTGTCACGTCCAGTGAGCACCGCTAACTTGATCCAATTTGATTTGACAAGGGATTTCACTGTGGAGGCTACAGTTTGGTGTAAAAAAAAGGTGCCAATGTTTCTCTTTGTCTTTAGCTCTGACTTGCCAGGTTTTATGGTTTTAAACTCTTTACGTGTTAGTTTTGTGCAAATATGGTCAGTCATTTATTACAATATGAAGTTATATGGATGCATTTAAAGTGGCAAGTCATATGATATGTGTTTGGGATTGTTACGTTAAGTTTTGTTCGGACAGACTGAAATCTACATCCAATCTGTTTCCACTTAAATCCTTTTTGGATGAAATTAAAAAGCGTTTCTGGACGTTTTTAACAGCTGCCATGTGGGACGCCAACATAAGAAATGTCTGTGCTGTTTGATGAAAAGTTTTATCCATCTGGCCTCGCAAAGGCAGCGATGTACCCTCAAAGAAGCAGATTTGAGTCCTGTTATGTAACACTACAGCAGCACTGCGGTGCTAACTATAAAGCCTGCTTTGTTTAAACACACAAGCTGCTCATTTAAATGCCATTAACTCTCCTAACATGACTCATAATGGTTCGTGCGGAGGCTATTCTGCTCCCCAAAGGGGTTTTGGAGTCCCCCGTCCGTGACCTCGCACCTCCAGCTAAAAAACACCGCTGGGACATCCTGACTGAGTCACTGTTTATCCAGACGCAGCTGAACATTTATACACCCCTCCTTTAAGCCCAGGCAAACACAATTTCCCTGTTTTATCTTGTTCGTAAAAAGACTTAATGATGTGATTCCTGCACTACTAGGTGCAACAAACCTACTCGAGACTCCAAACATTTAAAAAGGTACATAACGTCGCCCCCTCCGTTTCCCTCTCTCTACCCCTGCTTTCGTCAGCTTTGTAGCTCATTCACAGAGCTCTCTGTCCTGCAGTAATTGAATGTGTTCTCGGCGTATATCATTGCAATTACTTGCTGCTGTCAAGAGCAATTCAGCACACGCAGCATTCAGCACAAATCGATGGCATTCAATACCCCGCAGCACTATTTCGACTAGGTGGGGAAAAGTGCGTATCTGTTCCTTGAAGGTGTACAATAAATGCAGAACAAGACATTCTGCTGCTTTTTTACCTTTAAGCCTGTTTACAGCATGCAGAAAAAGTCTGCTGGGAGGGTCGTGTAGCTTAACGGAAACACGAACGTCTATCCAAAGAAAATTGCCTCCAGGACCAAACTCGTCTTTTCTCTTTGTGCTTTCTCAGCTTGTGCTTGATGGTTTGAGCAGAGCTCCTTCGGCTGGTTGCAGTTTAAAAAGAGGAACATTGAAAAGCTGCTCTCTGAAGAGGAATGAGAATGGGGTCACGTGTACTGTTATTAGACATTTCCATGTACAAATGCTCCAAAAGCAAACACAGAGGCTCCACTAAGAGTTAGAAATGGTCCATATTCTTTAAGCTCCAATAAAATGATCAGTGTGGACGTTCTCACAGGAGTTACAAGAAACTTTAAGGTTTAGAACGTGAGCCAACCCCGGCTAGCAGGTGTGCACCGCAAGTTTGAGCTAAATGCTTGTCCGTAGCTCGGGATATCGCGAAGTACCGCAGTCGTGCGGAGGACAAGCTATTGCAGCTAGCTGTAAAATGAACAGACGGCTAACTTGGACAAGCAGTGAGGTATGTCGTCTTACTGATATTTGATCAGATGTTTTTCATGGTTCACTTGGAGTTTGTTCTGTGTAAAAAGAAAGAAAACCACAAAAAAGTTTAAGTTTATAAACTAACCAGCTGATTGTGACCTTTGATGGCTTCCCAGGGTTGACTCGTGTGGTTGCAAAATGACTTCTGGTTGCGCAGACGGCTCCCTCGCTGTGACCTCAGTAAACACTTTCTCGTTGACTCTGTGGGCTCGGTCACTACTCTCAAGTCTTAGTGATTAAAACAAGTTATGGTCATTATTAGGGTCAGGAAGGACAGTTATCCAGGAGATGCTTTCAGGCTTGACAGCCTCAAGTTGTTAGACAATAAACATGCAATCAGATCCTCCCCTTGTTGGTCAAAACATCAAGATGGCAACGAGGAAAATGCTCAGCTTGAGGCTTTTTCGGCAGGTGGCCCAGTGTTTCATACTGTCTCACTGTCCACACTGAAATTTTCATTTTAAAAACTGAGCTTAAAGACATGCTGCACATGAACAGAGCTGATTAACTGTAAACTGTTTCATATGGGTGTACTAGCCGGTTGCCTTCCTGAGTTTTCTGGAGGAAACATGGTGGGGCAGGTAGATGTTGTGTGATCCTCGAGCTTGTTAAGGTGGTAGTTGGCTGTTTGTTGTGGTTTGTAAATAGCGTTGCTACAGGCTAGGTGCAGGGCTGTCACGAGCTGCTCTGAGAGATGAGAAGGAGATAGAGAGTTGTAGTTTTCTCGCAGTGCATTCACCTTGAGGGGATAAACATTTCATGCCGCTAACACTAACGCGGGGTTTCCACCCCGCTTCAGCACACACGTGTGTAATAACGATGGTCTCCTACGTCATTCTTCTCGCTCTCGGTGCTCATTCGCTATCTCAGAGAGCTGTTATTTAGCTTGCATACAGCATTATTACTAATGTCAGTGTTGTTATCATGTACTTACTGTATGTATGACGGTAGCAGGCAGATTAAAAATCTCTTTACATCTCCTTACATGTTGCAGGCCGCCGAGTCGCTGCACTGATGCAGTTGGGGATTAAGTGCCTTGGTCCAGGGCACTTCAGCAGAGTATGTTCATGTTGAGAGAAACACTTTTCATGCAGTTCTTGGTGCTGGTTTTTACAGCACTTTTCGGGTTAAAGCTGCCAACTTTACAGTGGGTTGCTTGACTCGTATTTCTTTTTCAGGCTCCTGTCAAGGTTGCTTTGGCAATGAGTGACTCTTAGGGCTGGTTTCACAAAGACAGACTTTTATTCTGGCTTACCTTTAAAGTCAGGCTTAATTACACATCTGAATGCTGACTCTCAGTAGGACTAATCAGTTGTGAAAGGCAGAAAACCTTTAAATAAATAATAAATATTCTAATACTGCTTGTTATGAGGTCAGTGAAAGTGTCCATTTTAAATAATCTAAAGTCATACTAACACTAGTTAGTTTGCTTGAATTTGTCATTTAAAAATTCATAAAATTAGATTTGTATTAAACTATTAGAGTTAATGTTCTGATCCTAATATTAGAACATTTTAAATGGTAAAGTATGAAAATATTTGGTTTAGATAAATCTGTTTATGGTAATTAGCTGGAGTCACTGCAGTCTAATTTTTACACCTATGTTTATGGCTGTACTGTATTTATAGCTTTGTTTCATCTCAAAAGGTAGACTGTGTATTTTATGCAACAGTACTTTTTAACCATCTAAAAGTCATCTATGACTATGATCTTTACTTTTTCAACCACAATCGGATGAAATTTACATCAGGCTTATATATACTGGGCTATACTTCTCTTATTATTTGGTGTAAGAAACGTAAGTATTCAGATATTAGAGCGGCATTTTTTTAAATCTATGAAACAGTGAAAAAAATTGATAAATTGACGTTAGCTCACTTGCTAACATTTGTTAGCTCTACTTTAGTTTTCTATTTCCTGCAGATTTTCCATTTTTAATTTTATCTCAAAAACCCGCTTTATGGTGTAGTAATCTCAGAGGATATTTTAAGTAAAACAAAAGAATAATGATTCATTTTGGTTTGTTTATTCGGTTAAGTCATTCTCTCTAACTAGCATTAGCTAGCTAGTTTTAGCCCCATTTTCGTTTTTTTTGTGAAATTTTACTGTTTTAACTGTTTTTTTTTACTGTTTTAAATGTAAATACAAAGTAAAAATGGTTCAAATGCAATTAAACCCCATATGATTATATGAAATCCACTGAAGTCATTGGCTTCTCCACTAAGCTAGCTAGCTTTTAGCTTATTAACTAAACGCTAATTAGCTAAAGCTTCTTATTTCTTTCTACAGTATAATCTCAGATTTAGCTTTCATATTACTACAGTGTAATACTTTTTTAAATTTTCTGACACAGGTGGGTAAATTTGGATTTAATTAAAACTGGATCAACGGCTAGCTTTAACTAGCTGAAATCAGTGAAATTTAAATGTTTGTAGATCTAATAGATTAGTTTTATTTGTATTTAAAAATAAAGATTTTACGCTTTAACCATAAAAAAAAGAAAATCTAACTAAAGTCTCTTTGTAAAACCAGACCTTGTGCTCATTCGTCCTCATCAGGTCAGAATGGTTGTACAAAACAAAATTTTATGGAGGTTTTTTCTCAGTTAAGCAGCAAGTTCAGCTTTTCGAGTGGCCTGCAGTACTTAAAGAGAGGATTCAGTTTTTACACAAGAGGGGTGGTGAGCTGGTAAATTTTCCATCGTATTTTACATGATTTAAAAATAAAGGTATTTTTAAATCATGCGCTCTTTACTTAAGTTCCACCACCACCCCTACTTTAATCCTCTGGGAGAAAAGTCTTTGTATATATTTACTGAGATTTACAGAAGAATAGCTGTTTACAGTGTTCTCAGCAGATGTCTGTTTGTGCAAAGTGAAGAAGGATACGGGAAGAAAACATACTGTTGTGATCAGATTATTCATATTAGTTATGGGACACGCATAAAGACAAAATATATGTACATGAGATTTTTAAAGTATGTGAAGGACACTGTCTGTCCACAGCTCTTTAGTTTGAAATTTATTTATTCAGCTCAGTTCTGTATTTGTCACAGAGGGCAAAAGGTCCTCTGGAAATTTGCCTCTTTTATGGATATGCAGACCTGGGATAAACTGTCTTTGAATTGTGTTTCACTTCTGCTGCTGTTGTTGGATTTGTCAACTTTCCACATTTCCACGTTCCTACTCTCATAACTGTCTGTCTATCGTGTCAGCTTCAGTTTAACACAAGGAGAGACTTGGCCGCCAGTGTGCTAGGTGGATAAATTCAATAAACCACCAAAAGAATGAAAAAGATCAAAGAAATGAATCCACTTTGCTCTTCAGAAGTCTGTGTCATGTTGTCCCAGGTCTGTGGATGATGTTCTGGTGGCTTCGGACAACAGTGAGTTGCCTTTAAAGGTAGACTTAGTTATCTGACACTGCCACTCCTGATCTGGGTGACACTCGCCAGAGATGGTCATTTAGAAGAAACGGCAGCAACGAGACGCTGCAAAGCAACATCTTTGATTTTTCAAAACATTTCTGAGATATGCAGCTATGGTGGATGTAGTAACACTTTATTTTACAGGTCCAACAGTCTCCTAACAATTCCCTGAAATGAAATAGAATTGGTTTAATCTATAAGATTTTAGTGCGGTACAGCTGTGAAGAAAAAAACAGAGCATAAAGTGGAAAATGTATAGATAATATCAAAACACTGATACACTGTCTAAAAACAAATCTTTTCTTTAATAATGTTCATATACAATACATAATAAATATGTCAATGCCTACTTATACCTCAAATAAAATCTAGGTCCGTATGCAGTATGTCTGAAGCATCAGTGTAACAGTGGTCAACGATATAGACCAGGAAAAGCAACTGGCTAGAAAATCTTCCCACTTAATGGCTTAAAAATAAATAATGAAACCTTAAAATTCATTTTAAAATAAACAGGGAAGTAGTAAACTGATGCTGATGTGCAGTAAACAACATATCCAGACCTCCCTGTAGGCCAGTACACCACAGGCAGTCCAGTCTGTGAAGGACAAACCATTCTTTGATGGTGGCCTCCATGTCGAGTGTGCATACTGGGTGACGTCATACACAGGTTTTTTATTGAATTTTCGTTGAGGTCAATAAACTTTAAGAAGATGCAGTTTAGATCCTAAAAAATCTAAGAGCAACTGCAAAGAGTTTGGGCTTATTTTGTGGAACAGTAGATGATCTTACAATATAAACTGCCTTGATGCAACTGTTGTTGTGATTCGCTGCTATATCGATAAAACTGAATTGAGCTAAAAATTATTATGAGCTCTCCAAAAGTGGATCCCAGTGGAAATGGGTATAAAGAAAATCCAACCAGGCCAAGAATAGATCCTTGAGGGACACCGTGGGTGAAAACTTAGAAGGCTCACGGCTTCTTAAAACCAACAGGACAATATACCACTCCAGCAAAAATAATATTAATATATAACTTCAGTTAAAAGATGCTAAAGTCAGCAGAGGCCTTGCGTATACTAATTACACGAGGCTTTCACCTGCTCATTGACCTATTTAAGTAACAAAACCACAGAGGAGGCAAAAACATAAGAAACGCAGTAAATCAGTGTGTTTTTCCACAGAGCACAAGCTGGATTACCAGCTGTGCAAATATGTGACTGTTCAGGGACTCCAGACACACGGTGGCCAAAAGGCTCCTGCATTCACAAACACGGAGCAGATTTCAAACTCAGCATCTCACACAAATCGTATTATAGGCCCGTTTAATAATTGTTATAATGACCTCGAAGTTGCATGTTATCCATGCAGCAGGGCTTTAACTTAACTTGTACATGAAAACATTTGACAAATTGAATAACAGGAAAGGCGCCTGGAAATAAAACACATTATGTTGGAAACAATGCTATCCACAATATTTTCAATACATTATAAAAATGATGGTTCCAAAGAATATCCATTTATTATAAATACAGAGTGTGCAATAGCTAAGGTGAGAGAATTGTCAAAGCAGAGATGTCGATAGAGGTACGACTTCCTGGAGAAAAATGAAAGATTTTAAAAAACGATTTTTTTTCAGTATTACTGGCAAATGGTGAGACTTGCTCCTAGAATGGCTTTGGTTTGGTCCACATGCTTAATCCTCCCCGAGTGCACAGCAGCAAAACAAATATGAAGAGCTGTAATAATATAGAAACGTACTCTGGTTTAAATCGATCTTTGTGTTCTCGATCAATAACATGTTAGCTGCTCTTTCTCCTGGAAATCAATCATGAGCTTAACGGCTAATAAGCTCCACTGTAATCCTCTCTGCGCTCCATCCTGCCCAGCTCTGATGATGCATGATGAGTTTATTTGTTTGAGATGGACACAGTAACCACAGATAGCCTTCAGTTCCTGATTGCTTACACATTTACATCTATAAAGTCCTGTTTCATTACACGAGCAGAGGTTTAAAAACTTCATTATTTTATAACCTGAACCTGAAAAAAAGCTCAAGAAAAGTGTAATCTTCAATATTTTGATTACCTTTATAAAATCTCATTTGTCAAGTTAATAAATAAAAATCAGTTTAGATAACTCAAAAAGGATTGTCTTTATCTATATATATGTATTTATCTTATAATCTTTAATTACTTTGAGCAAACAGGTTTACATTGTAGCTTATTTTACATTGTCTATAATGTCAAAAATAAAAGTAATGCCAACAGTTTTGTGGGCACTAAAAGCTGCTTAGATAGCACACAAAGTTGCAGTTAATGGAAAAATACCTCAGAAAGGACCTCAAAATACTTTTTTTTCTTTTATTTACACAGATAATCCCATCGAGGCTCAGTGTGTATTTACAAGAGAGAGCAGTTTCAGACAGTATAACAAAAAAAGTTTGTATAATTAAATTAATATAAAAGGAAAATAATTAGCTAAAAATTACTCTTATTTACTTGATACCAACATGATGGTGTCAAATGTGGAAATTCATTATAGATTAATATAAATTATATTTTTTAGTGCTGCTAACTTACAGGAACTAGGAAATCTTTATTTTGCTGGATTTCATATATATAAGTTTATTGCAGTCAAATGTATTTGATTATTTTGAGCATTCATATTTACAGTGTGGCTCGTGCTGTATTTTCTATGATAAAATGAAAATTCAGTGTGGTGCCTACAGTGTCGGATACACCGCAGCTGATTAAGTCAAACCACTAAAATAGTTTTAAAAAATCACATAAATAAAGTGAAAATAGGATGAAGTCACTATAACACGATGATGTTAAAATGAATGCAGTGAAATGATGTTTGTGAGTTATGCTAACTTGGTCTGTTCAATTAACTGAAAAAGAGAAAAATGTTACAGAAACTAGGAAATCTTTATTTTTACATGAATTTCTCGTACGTCTATTTAAATAGTTTCCATTGCAGATTATTTTATATTTCTACTGTCTTTGAATGCACTGCACTGCCTTCAGTGTTTGATTGACTCGGACACAGAATGAGCTGAACACACTTTATCTTTAGATTGAGACAAAAATCTGAATTGTATGAAGTTGTAGAGCCTGTAAAATCCAAAATAACACATTTTACTGCATCCAGAACCGTTTTTATCACAACGAAAGCAAACCTGCTTTCTTCAGTTCCACCGACACAAACCCGTCTCTGACCAACGTGTGGCCGAGGTCTGAGAGTGGCTTCACGTGGCTGAGTCTTCCTTTAACTTACCTGTTGTTGCCTTTAGTTTCTAACGTTGTCTAAAAAAACATGTAGGAGAATAAAAACATATCAAAGGTAGTCTGGCAGACTTTTTGAAGATATACTGATGTTCTCTGGATAGTTTCACTACTACTATTACTTCTAGGGAGATTTTATCAGAAATAGCTTTAAGAGAGATTTGATTCAGTTTGTTTTTCTTATAGAGAAAAAGACGTTTTGTGTAAATACAGTTTGGTTTTTCTTTGGATTTTTGGGTTTTTATGACTAAATGGGTTGATTATAAAATTAAAATGAAAAAAATCGGACCTTTGCTCACTTCTTTACAAGCGAACTAAAGCACAGTTTGGTTTTTCTCATGTTCCAGTCGGATATCCTGTAAATAGAACGTTTTCTATCTTTATTTCTCTCTTATTTAAGATGAACCTCATCATCCTTTGCACACGATGTTATACCATTTTTATGACGATGCTTATATCGGATAGGCATGTTTACGTTAATGGCTCGAGAAAATTATAATTGCGGTTTTCTTATTTAAACACTTGACTGGAACTGAGATGTTTGTTTCTTTTTTTTCTATGTTTGCTTTGGTTTCATTGTCCACGCCAGTTATATACCAATAACACCATGTTCTGTTAACAATGAACTGTCAATAAAAGTGAAAACTTCATTGTCTAAGACGTGTCCTTTACTTTGCGGAACGATAACTCGTTATGTTCTTGAGTCATGGATTACATTTCTGATGGGCCCAGAGTTACGTTTGAAAACCAGTCCATGGGAACCCACGAACCCCGGTTCTGCTTGAGGTCTCTTCCTGTTAAAAGGGAGTTCTTCCTCCCAACCGTCACCATTTGGGGGTTGTGTGATTGTTGGGGTTTCCTCTCTGATGTTGTGAGGTTTTTACTATCTAAAGCACATTATAAAGATAATGGTTGTCTGAGTTGAACTGAAATGAACTGATTTGTGGACGCCCGAGTTTCCCGTGAACATGGTTATATTTCTGACAAACCAACACTTTCTTCTGTCCTGTGTCTCTGCCCTGCGGGCTGTTTGAGGGCATCATTAAAATTTTCCAACCGCTGTACTCCTTTTCCTTCTGTACATCAGGAATGTTGTTAATCTAACTTTTGATCTTTGGGCGTTCGCTTTAATGCCGTTTCGCTGCTTCATAACGACTGTGTCGGACAGCTGCTGCATAACAGATATATTTTTATTGATCTAAAAAGGAAAACAAGCATTTTTTGCTGTGTTTACATCAATTTTCTGTACACGCATTAATCTAATAAGTGCACATTTCATTTTTTTTAATATTCCTGATCGTGGATGAATTTTTCCCAGGTTCGTTAACTGCTCCGGAGCATCTGCAACATGATGAGCAGAAAAAATCTAACAGATGTGCATCATAAATCTGCCTTGTGGTATTTTGCAGAAATGCCCCTTTAGGGACACGTATGCTGCTCTTCTGATGAAATGCAATATGTTCAGCCACCTGCCCAGTAATGGGACGGAGCAGACTAGCTCAGACATACTGATGCCTTCCAACTCCATTTTAATTTCATGGAGATTTAATGTGTCATTTGGAGAAAATTTGACTTCTTTTATTACGTCTAAATGGATCATTGGGTCAGTTCACATGCCTTTGACTTCATACACTTTATGGCTGACACTGTAATTGCTCGAAATGGGTCAGTGCATCACCATTTAGCAAGTTAAGGGTTCCCCTCGGAGGTTTTTGAGGAGTCGACCTGCAAATGTCTCACAAGGACACCCGTCCACACTCTGCTATGGAAAGACTTCCACTCTGTCCTCCTGCCTCACTGAATAGCTGCCATTTTTCCCATCTTGAAGGTCAAATGAAAAGATGTTTCTTTAATTGTAAAATTAACTGAACCTATCAGGAGAACGTGAAGAAGCAACGTCCATGATGTTCTGTCTGAAACATCTACTGTGTTGCAGATCCCCAAAGTTAAAACAGCACCAGGATTCTCCCGTTACCATTTTGGACCACAAGAAGAAGTACTGCGTAAGTCTGCCCAACATAAGACATGAGCTAACATTATCAAAGTTATTGTTAGCTTATATTTGTGCAAAATTCACATTTCTATTATTTGTACCAGAACCGTGATTTGTGTTCCACACACGTGAAAAGGGTGTGTTCCTGTTGTAATGTCTGTGATGTAGAGAAACAGAAGCAAGCGTTGCTACCCTGTTATTGATCCTTTTTCCGATATTTCAGCAGAGCAAACCGAAAAAGTGCATTCTGGGTAAACTTTAAAAGTTATATCACCATGTGAAACACTGCTCAGAATGATTTAAAGCATATGAAGGGACTCGTACATTTTAATACCAGGCTCATCTTCTAGTCCTGATTCCTTCTGTGTTCTGACACAAACAGGACCCCTCACTCCAGTATCCTAAACCCCGTACAGGTGTTAGGAAGGAGGAATCGATCCATAGATACTACAGAGAGTTTTCACATCAGGCTGTAAACGTGCTTATTTCTGCTCTAAAGTTGGATATTTTAATAAGGGAGTCTACAGGCACTGAGTCACTGCTGGAGCCTCAAGTGGTCACTGGAGGAACTACAGTTTGAGTTTCTCCAAAAGTTGATTCTGTTCATCTGGACGTAGCGTTTTGTGGGAGAAACGTTTCGTCACTCATCCAAGTGACTTCTTCAGTCTCAGCTGACTGCAGGTTTCCCCAATCTTATAAACAGTACATTTGCATAACGACTGAAACCAGCCCACTGAAGGAACAATGGGCTGGGAGGTCAGTTCCTTAATCTTAATTA
>VUQG01030070.1:0-11688 GCA_015106755.1 Etia nguti | reverse complement strand
TCACACCACTCGCTGCGCTGTCTCTAACATCCGAGACTACGTCCACACTAATGCGTTTTCGTTTGAAAACGCATCGTTTTCTCTCCGTTTTGCCCTCCCGTCCACACTGAGACGGAGCTTTACTCAAGGAAAAACGCAGCATTTTAAAAACGGTCTCGAAAACGCATACATTTGAAAACGGAGCTGTCCCGTCGCAGTGTGGACACTCGAAAATGCAGACTTTCGAAAACGATGACGCATTTTAGTCATGTGATGCAGTCATGTGACCAATTAAACAAAGATAGCGAAGTGCATTATACAGCATTTTTTTTGATTGCTGTCAATTTTGACAGCCCCAAAAAAGATTAATATCAGTTTGTACATGCTCCAGATAGCTTTTTTTCAAAGTATCTAATTCTTACTCGCTTTCTTGCATGCGCAGGACTGGAACGTAAGTGTTTTCGGCCGTTTTAATGTGGACGCACAACTCTGTGAAAACGACTGAAAACGCTAGTGTGGACCCGGAGCGTTTTCAGATGAAAACGCCGTTTTCAAATCTATCTGGGCTATTGTGGACGTAGCCAAAGCTAACCCGCGTAAATACAAAATGCAGTTTTTAAATGATGATTTTGTTTATGAAGGGAAAAATCTCCTTATAGGCCTGTGTGAAAAAGTAACTGCCCCCGTTGTTGAGTTGGAAATTTATTAACTACACTCTTTGGAAAGGATAGTTTTTTTTCCCTTAGTAAATGAAATTATTGTCTGATAACTTCATTTTGTATATATTCAGGTATTTCTGTCTGTTATTAAAATGTGTTTGATGGTCTGAAAACAGTGCAGTAAATAATTTTTTTTGTTGTTTAATAGAAAAAGAGAATACTGTACTGATAGATATACTTTGTATAGTGCGTAACTGCGCCTTCCAATGAATTGATGCATTCTCATAAAATTAGAATTAATCCATTAACATCAGATGGGAGCAGCACATTGCACCTTTAGCTTGAATACAGTAGTTGAGGTGGACGTCTCCTCCTAATAAGATTTTATGTATGTCACTAGAGACCAGCCACATATGTAATAAGCCTTATAAGTTACTTTTAATTCAAAGGTTACAAGAAGCTTTTCTTCTTTCAAACTATTTATGGCCATTTAACATTTTTGTATGTATATTTTCAAATTTTCTTTCTGATTATGTCTTTCTGCACCTCGTGCACTGCTCTCTCTCCTCCCTCATTCCCAGCACATCCTCTTTCTCCTCACCTCTAGCCTTCTAATGAAGTCAGGGCTTTAACATCTCAAAATGTACATAAACATGTTGATTTATTCCTGATATTGTTGCAATTATTTATTGTCAGCAGATTAGACATGTGACCCTCTCGTCTCCAGACAGCTGACAAGCTGGCTAAACAACAACAGCTGGTCACAAGCTAACATTATGTTAGCTAATGTGGGGTTCGAGTGTCCTAAAAATCACATTTTCTCTCTGATAAACAAGCATCAGAGTCCAAAACGTTAGATCCAGAGGCTAACAGTAACTAACAGCAGCTAATGACAGCTAATAGCAGCAACAATAACCGTCAAGGGCCATGAGTGCAAAAATAAATAGATGAAATAGATTAATAAATAATTAAATGTTTCAACAATTAATTAAATTTGGAATTAAATTGATAAATAATTTATTAACTAAATGTATAGTATAATTAATACAATTTCCCATTAAAAGATGTAATAAATGTTTCAAATAAAATTAATTAATTAATGATATGTTGGCTAATTCATTTTGGCACTCGTAGCCTTCCATACATACTGACAGGAACGTTCATGGTATACTCTACAACTCGCTTCAAGGACATAGTCATCAGACAGATGTGAGCGTCACTGGCTCATATTGACTCGTATCCAGAGTACGTAGACGTGGACACATACTAACAGCTGAGGTAAACAGCGGACTGACAGCCTACACTCAGTACAGATGAACGGGAGCTTTTTGTCCTACAGCAGCCATTGTAGCTAGGATTATGCTACAGTGGGAGTGTAAGAGAACAGAATTGAAATTTGCTGACATCTAGTGGTGAGATTTTACACACTGTACCTTTAAGTGTGACAGATATGCAAAACTGTGTCTGATACTGGACCTGATGCTGATGAGACAATAACCAAAGGTGGAGGTTTGATTTGTGGTGGCGTACTGTATATACCACCTTACTGACTGATGAGTGCTCATTTCCTGGTATATCACACACCAGTGATTCTGAAATAAATTAAAAGTCAAATACAAACTTTTTATGATGCACTCTTTGCACTCTAATGTGTCATATTGGCTTTTTCTGTTACTATAAATAAAATATGACACATTAAATTTCATATAAAAAGGGCGCCAGATTAGCTCAGTGGGTGAGAGGGCAACCATATGCTGGATGTGGCCTGGGTTTGAGTCTGACCCTTTCCTGCCTGTCTCTGTCCAATAAAGGCTCAAATGCCAAAAAAAATAATGGTGTGGTGTTACAGATATCACAGCACTCTTAACGTGCCCGATCATGTTTGGGCACAGTAAGAGTAACTGTGTATTCGCCTCACATACCACTACGCGTGGATCATTATTTTCTCTAATAACCTGAGCGGAGCCGATATGTCGGCGCTGATGGATAAACGGCGCGCGTCTATCAGCCGTGCGCCACAGGAATGCACTGTTTGTTTCCACCCGCTGTGTGTTAATTGAGCTGGAAGCCAGGTTTTCATTGTGCGCTTCAGATAAGGACAGCATTAATGTGGTGTCGGAGTCCGGGCCTGATCGCCATGATTAGAGCTGTAAACAGTTCCTGTCTTTGTTCTGCTGCGGGGAGAGCCGGGTTCATGCAGGAACGGCTGAAAGCTGCAGATGGAGGCTTTCTCATAGCTCTGGTGGAAGCTGGTTCTGAGATGTTCCCAGTTTGGCTTGAACTGAGTCCTTTTATTAAGAATGACTGGAACACATGCATCCATAACTTTTGTGTTTATCCATCGTTGGCAGATTATCAGTAGAAAAACTGTCGACAACCTAAAAACAAACCCAGGTCCAAAAAAACTGAGTTTATGAGTTTATGTACCATTAACAAAAATATTAGCTGGCACCTGTTGATGAGCTGCAAAATCCTCCTTTACACGCCTTTGTTGTTCACTCTTTAAAAGGAATAAAACCTGCAGCTCCCGCTAGCATCAAACGCCGCCCGTCAGCTCCTGTTACCTTAAACTGTGACGTACCAATGAATCGCAGCAGGTCATTATGAGCATTTCTGAAGGCTGACTCCTGGGGTGAGAGTGGAGCCTTAAGAAACAGGTGGTGCTGTAATAACAATAATAATATTGTTTGTTTTGTTTTTGCCTTACAGCAGCTCTCCGTCTGTCAGTCAGGACATGAGCTCATAGGAAAACACCCACAGGAACAACCAGCCTCTATTCCAGCCAGAGCCACAGCCTCACCTTCTGCTGGGGCCCCCCATTACTGGTTCAGTGACATGGGGCCGGTTTGGAGCGCGCTGCGTCACCCTGTGAAGTCCAACAGTGGTTCAGTTTTATTTATACAGTACTGAACCTCAATAATATTCACCTCAAAGTGCTTTATTCTGTGAGGCAAAGACCCAACAATCCAGACGGCCCCCTATGAGCAGCCGTGTACCACCGATCTGACGAGAAGGAAGGCTCTCCCTCCCATTCTACTTTTAAATACTCTAGGAACAACAAGTAAGCCTGCAGTGTGAGAGCGAGGTGCTCTAATAGGGTGATATGGTACTATAAGGTCATTAAGATAAGGGGAGCGATGTTTTAGTGTATTATGTAAATAAGTCACTGATTAAAAAAGACAGCGATGAAGCTTCCTGTGAAATCTGTGTACATCACAGTGTTAGAAAATCACACATTATATAATTATTATATATAATTAAATACTAAGATTTTATTTATAACTATCTGCTCATAGTCTCAGAGCAGATGGAGTCTGTCTCAGCTGTCATTGGCTGAGAGGCCTTTGGGTTTAACCCTGCAGAGCGAAGCTGCTCTAAAGCTGATCAGAGATCAGCAGGCATGAAATCATGATCCATTGACCAATCAGATCTCCAGAAAATATCCCTCAGACCTCAGTGATCAGAGAGAAAGAGAGAGGGAGGGTAGAAAAATAGATCCTTAGGATCAACTTGATCCCTTATTCGTCCAAAGCATTTTCTTTGTTGTGTGTGGAACAGCTCCCCCTTATATGAAGTTTGCATGTTTGATTTGTTCTTTGGTTTCTCTCAGACAGTTTAACACAGGTGAAATAAAACAGACTGAAAAAGGTTTGCACTGGTTTCCCAGTATGACCAACCAGTCACACTGCTTAGTGTGCACTTTAATACTTTAATTCAATTCAGTTTTATTGATACAGCGCCAAATCACAACAACAGTTGTCTCAAGGTGTTTTTTATTGTAAGGTCATGACCCTACAATAATACAAAGAAACCAGAGAAAACCTCAACAATCAAACGACCCCTTTGAGCAAGCGCCTTGGTGACAGTGGGAAGGAAAAACTCATTTTTAACAGGAAGAAACCTCTGGCAATAGGAAATAGGAAAGCAAAGTAGTTTGCAGACTCCAGCAAAAGTCAGCAAATAATCATAAAGTAGGGGAGGACTGTGACACCAGGTGTGCAGTTTCAATGAAAGCTCTGACCCTCGTTTGACACATCAGGTTTCAAAACACCAAAATGGCGACAGCAAAAACGCTCGTCATGTGACATCCATCTTTTACCCTGTGTGTGGATGTGCTGGGCCTCCATTGGAGGCTTTTGGAGACCAAACACAGAGCGAAAACACGCTGAATGCTGGGTCATGTTGGCACGGTATCAGCGTCAAAGGTCAGTGTTGGTCAGTGTTGCGTTCACAGGTGGAGGAAATAATCGGATTCTGCAGGTTTAAAGTTGAGGCTTTCCCTCCAACTCTGCACCGTGGAGCCACTTTAAGACTTTTAGTGAATTTGACCCCCAGAAACCCAAAACCGGGTTGCATCACCACCGTGACGTCCTCCAGTGTTCCACAGTGGGTTATGAAACTGTGTGCAGAGATAGAGGGCCTCTGTTCGTACCGAAGAAAAGGCCAATAAAATAAGAAGAGGAGGAGTGAAGAGGGGAGAGAGATTGATACAGTAATGCTTGCGCTCTCAGTGTGGACTGATGGACCAGATCCCCGCTAAACATTTTGTTTGGATCAGAGCCCAGTCCTGCACACTGCTTTCAATTATCTCTCTCCCCTCTGTCTCTCTGCTGCTCGCTCGCTCTCACTCAGGAGTGTTTAGGGAAAAACCAAACTGGGAGAGGGGAGGGGGAAATGTGTTTTCTTCTTCCTTCCCTCCTTTTTTTCCTGCGAGCTCGTTCGCACTCCACCACAGAGCAAGAAAGAGAGAAAGCGGGGCAGAGCCAGAGCGCCGAGGTTTGGGAGTTTTTTGGCAATGCAGCACGCTCGCAAACTCTGACTCCAAACACTCGACATGCGGCGACTCTGCTGTTTCCTGTCACTGTCCTGCTCCTTCATCTTCTTCTTCACCTCTCTTCTGCCAGCCGATGGACAGACAGCAGGAGGAGGAGGAGCGAGAGGAGGGGGAGGAGTAGAGACGATCCAGGTGATGTTCACGCCGACCATCTGCAAGGTGCGTTGTAGCCAGGACCGATGTGTCAACTACTGCGAGAGAGGCAACGTGACGACGCTGTACAGCGGGGGCGAAGGAGGAGGAAGGAGAGATGGCTCCCACGGACCGGGCTTCAGAGTCTGTGAGTTGAAGCGTAAACTTTAAAGACCTGCATGTGAATAAATAACTCTGACAGCAAGAGGGACGGTGTTGTGGTTCACTGCCAAGTTCACGTGCAGGTTTGTGAAGCTCATCTTGAATCTGCTTCAAATTTAAATTCCTGCTGAAAGTTGGTGTAAATGCTTCTGGTATGAAGCGTGATATCAGCAGGATGTGAAGAAACCACAGATGTGACTTTATGTTCACAACATCCGTGCATTGTGTTGAAGAGATATCAGCCGAAGTCGAGCTAGGGCCAGCTGGTCTTTATGTAATGCCAGTTCAGACCACAAGATGGTGCTGTGAGACCACGCAACCTTTATTGGTGAAAATAATCGAGACACAAAATTTCCCATTCATGTATCTGAACACATCACGAAAATGCATAAAATGCATTTTTCTGTATTTTAAGCAGGTGAGTCGTTATTATGTTCTTATTTAAAATGGGTGCCGTCCAAATGTCCTGCAGAATCCTCTGTAGCTAAAAAACAAGTACTCACAGAACAAACACGAACCAGCAGTTTTACTCTGATTCCAACCTGTTAGTTAACACTGCATTAGTTAGTTAACACCCCGGTTATGGCACCAAATAGCAGTGAAGTGAGACTTTACTACATACACCAAGACACGGATAACCAACATTGCTTTTGTTTTACTAGTAAACTACCCACCTCAACATGGCTGTAGACCACCAGGTGTCTTGCCTTTTGTCCCAGATTACTGCCTCAAACATTTAAAACACAGCTCTTGGGGTGATTGTTTCAGCAGTGTCATTAGACCTGCTGCTGTAGCTGGAGATGAATATGTTCACATCTTTAAGCTACACTACACTGTCTTTGAGGTCTAATTTATACTTGCTAATATTTTTACTTCATCCATAGATATTTTCTCAAAGTCAAGGCTGGTTCCTCTAAATGAGCAGTAAACGAAGGTGACTGTAGTAAAAACCCGGCATAGAAGCATTTGGTGATGCCCACGTCTTCTAGACTTCAGACACAGCCCAAAGGATTTTCACCCAAGAATCAAAAACAGTACTCATATTGAAAGTTATGGCGGTTTGTCTTTTGAGCCTGTGGAAATGAATGAGTATGTATAAAAATATCTGTAATTACTCAACCTTTTTCAGTTCAATTTTCATTTAAGTTTACCATACAGCACCAAATCACAAAAGCTGTCACCCTAAGGTCCTTTACATCATAAGGTGAAGACAGTCATACAGAGAAAACCCCAACAATCAGACAAGCTCCTATGAGCAAGCACTTGGCGACAGTGGGGAAGAAAAACTTCCATTTTTAACAGGATGAAACCAGGCAGAACCAGGGCTATCTCCCGTGACAAAAGGCACTTTTGTTAAACCTTTGAATTAAAGCTGAAAGCCTTCGCTTCAGTTTAAATCCACCGTGGTGGTGCACAGCTGTAAAATGGACCAGGTTGTTTTTGACCTGCTTCACGTTACATGTGAATCGCCAAAGGCTACATTAGCTTTGTACCATAAACCTCACGGCAGCCATGTTGTTGGTCACATACCGTTATTAAAAAAGGCTCCAACAGCACAAACAAGTCCAGAGGTCCAGTTCAGGGACTCCAGTTAGCCGAGGTGAAGGCAAGCAGACTCCCAGCAGCTACAGCTGCCTGTCAGTCAAAGAGGCCACGCCCCCAATAATGCAAACTTTAAGCCTTAATACAATTTAAACAGGTGAGCTATAAAAACATTTCCTCGTGTACAGTTGTGATGAAGTCAAAATTATCTACACACCAAACAGTTTGTGTATCAGGCTGTAAAAATGTTTAGTTGTCCTGTAAAGTTTTAAATGGGAGTCTATGGGGACTGCTGGACTCACTGCTGGAACCAGCCTCTTGTGGATGTTAAAGGAACTGCAGCTTTTGGTACTGGGTCTGCTTAATTCTCCTGTCCCAGCCGAGTCCACCACTGCTGGCAGTATCATCCGTTTTTGTGTTTTGTTGCCCATAAATAGCGAGGAGCGTTTTATTATCCTATTGCTGCTGGGTTTTTTCTTCTTATTCTTTGTGTGAGGAATCTGGACGTTCTTTATGAATTACTGTAAGTGTTGTCAGATGATCTCTGCCTAGATTTACTTTGCTAAAGTCGGATATTTGACTCTTGGACTTGAATCTGAGGTAACACGCGAGGCTGAAACCTGAGATTTACACCAAAATTTATAGAGAATGAGCTCGAGAAAATTCCAGCCCGTCAGAGATAATAACTCCTGCGCTGAACATTTGATCTTCACGCTCTGAATGAGGCTTCACGTGTGAAGCTGCTCCAGCTGAGTCATGTGACCTGCAGCTCTTTGATGGTTGGCAGAGTTCGGAGGCTGAAGCCCAGCCAGTGAATAGTTGTATAGTCTGATCTGATCCCGGGTCAGTGAGCGTTAATCGTTCCTGCTGGCAGCGAGTTGGAGCTGTCAAACAGCTCAGGGCTCTCGCAGGAAGCACAGAGGGTCTAGCGCTGTTTGATTTAAACTTAATTAGTGGCTCGAAACACAAACCAGCAGTTTATCTAATCACCAATCACTCATTACATTATTTCCAGCTGTAATTGAATTGCAATTACCGTGATTCACATTTTATCTGCTTCGATCAGAAAAGCCCAACATAAAAGGCTTTGAACTGGAAGTCAAACTCACATTGAGATAAGCTGAGATGCTTGCCTTAATTCATCCCAAATTTCACAGCAGAACTATCTGAAAAAGTCAAAACTAATCGCAAATCAAACATTTCAATAAAGTTTTCTATAGTCAGACCTTGAAAAACCCTCAGGAGTGGAAGCTACATGTTACCAGATAATCTGCCATGTTCAACTAACTTAAATTGAGTGCTTTTTTAAAACTTTCACCAGCAGGGGGCAGCATTTTACCGACAAGCTTAAGGCCTGATCTGAGCCAGTATTAAGCAAAGAGAAAATGCAGTATTTACAGTATTAATTTAACTTTTTGGCAGTTAGTTTTGAAGCTTTGATTGAGCTAATCCCATAAAGTGATTGTTTTAGTCTTAAAAAAAGGCTCATTGGCTCCCTCTTCAGGCTGCTGATGCATTAGCATTATCAGCTTTCATTTTATCAGTGTAAACATTAGTAGAAGTTCAGCACCATCATTTATTGACTTTATTGTCTTCAGCAGTGCACAGTTACCCCAATGTTTTCTTTTTTGTTCTTTTCTTTGAAACTCAGCGTGGTGCTGGTGATGGTTGCTCTCCATTTGAATACCAAACAGTAATCAAGTTCATACTTGGATGTTTTCTAGTTTGAGATTGGCCTGTTTATGTAATGAGCTCTTGGGGAAGACACTCTGCTATTAAGGCAAAGGTTATAAACGCTGAACTGGTGTCTGTGTAAGAGTAGCGTGAGCTACTGATTATTAGATCCCAAGAGTCAGGTGCCCTTTGTATGAGATACTCAAGCTTCCTGCAGAGTGTGACTGACTCAAAATTAGAAAATGACGATGCTTTGGTTGTAGTCATCCATATTTTCTGAACTACAGAACTAGAAAAAGATGCCAGGAGTCTGATCGCAGTAAATTGTATCAGTTAGCTCACATAATAAGCTGTTGCTACATGGCTGACATCAGCAGTTTTTATCTCACCAGTCTAGAAAAAGCGTTTAAAGTTCAGCATTATTGTTTATTCCTTTATTCTCTTTGTGCTGTCTCCAGGGGTGGAAAGTGTTTTCTCCAGTGTTTACTCTTGTTTTGCTCTTGATTTTATTATGTTTATTTTTTTTTAACCAAGCGTGGTTTCTTTCCAGGACTTTGCATTTTTTTCCCTGTAGACTTTCAGCACAATACTTAAATTTCTTAGAAAGAGGTGCTTCCTCAAACACTATACTCAGGAAGCAGCAGTCTGCTTGCAGTAAAGGTTAACAGTGATAGCTGTCTGTGGCTATTTGTAGGTCAGTAAACCATAAATCCTCCTCCGCAGAGCGGTGGGGGGTGTGTGCACCTGCAGATATGTAGCTGTGCCTACCTCTGTTTTATGCTTTAAAGGCCTTTAAAGCCTCCATTTAGAAAAGGGTTTTCCACATTTTTTTAAATTTTACCCCTTATTGATGGTTTGAAGAGTTTGCGCCATCGCATTCAGATGGCTGTTTGCTGGTTTTCTGGATATTTGTACAACAAGTGCAACATCTGGATGGAAACTCGACTGGAGAGAAGGAGAGGAATCAGAGGGGCAGAGGGAGAAGAGAGACCACTGACATATGGATTTCATTTATCATTAAAATAACCCCATCGCACGTCCCTGTGTTTCGATCCCTTCAGAGGACATCACAGTAACTTAGTTTGTTGGAGAGCCAACCTGATGGTGACTTTAAACCAAGTCTTTATCAACCAATATAATGCTTTATGTCACGGATTGGGGGGGGGGTTGCTTTTTGTCCTCATAATGATGTCAAGTCCTCAGTATGTGGACTACAGCTCTTTGTCCTCACAACATCAGTAATACAAACACACACACACACACACACACACACACACACATACACATATGTGCCCAGGATATTTTGCTGGTGATGTGTGAATGTTTAAACAAGCAGTGAGGTAAGACTGGACAGCAACACACACAAACACAAGGGAGGAGGTGGTGACATCATAGGGTCAGAGGTTAATCCCCCTGTCCAAACAGCTGTTCCCCCCATCAGCCTCTCTCGCTTTACATACAGAGTAACAATCAAAACAGAGAAGCAAACAAATGTAAAGGAAATCATGGGAAATGTTGTTTTCTGTCAAAACATACAAACCAAAGCAATAAAAATATACTAAATAAACTAAATATTAACATTTCAGAGCAACTTCTCAGAGCTGCTAGCATGGATGTCGATTCCATTTGGACAGGATTAACATTACAGAGCGAGGTGGGGGATAATGTATTCCTTGTGGGGTTCGGGTAATTTAAGTCTATTACAGGAACTGGACTGTAACTGGGTAACCAAAACAGAAAGCAACAAAAGCCTCCATAAAGAGGAGAAAATCTTCCTGAGACTCTTAACGTTTTGAAGCAGGAGCTGACAAAATCAATTAGCTGCCATCTATAAATGCTGAACTGTCAGGGACAGTTTCTGCATGTGCAGGTTGCTGCGTCTCTCGGTCGTATCGATTGGTCGGTGATAAATTCGGATTGCGGGTCAGGAAAAAACAAGCTGAGTGTGAGCTGTGGGAGGTGCTGGAGGTGACGGCCACGGTCACCGCGGTGTGGCAGGAAACCACACATGCTATTCTTGTTTTCTTCCTTCTTTTTTCATATTTACATCATAAGTGCAACATTTTTAGAAAGCTTCTGGTTTTGAAGTCCTACATCAGGGCAAATGTACTGAGTTTCCACGACTGAAAAACACGGAGATATGCACTTTGCATTAGACGTAAAGGTTCTGTAAGTAACCTCCTTAAAACCTGTATTACTAAAGACAGCAGTGAATGTGAATGTCACACTCACACAGGGGTGTTAAATAGTGTTTGGAGGCAGCGGCACAACCACAGTTATTGCCAGTGTTGCCAACTTAGCGACTTTGTCGCTATATTTAGCGAGTTTTCAGACCCCCTTAGCGACTTTTTTTCTAAAAAGCGATTAGCGACAAATCTGGCGACTTTTTCTGGTGTTATTGGAGACTTATTTATGACGACTTTTTGACGTGAAAGCGCATATCGCTCTTACTCTCAACAAGCAGCGGGTGCTACAGTGGGCACCTCGCCCATGCCAAAGCGCTCATAGGCGGAGGATAGTCCTCCCCAGCTGCTATCAGGGCAGGAGATGTTCACACCTATGCGTCCAAACTGCAAATGAATCGCGCATGAGCGAAGCCGCTGCTGTAACGCAGTCAGTTCTTCTTTTACTGCTATGTTGTTTTGTGGATCACAAGGTTTAAAACTACTTATAAACACACACACACACACACACACACACACAAAC
>VUQG01030069.1:0-15811 GCA_015106755.1 Etia nguti | reverse complement strand
TGTTCGGCCTGTGAGTTTAGGTAGACGGCCTTGTCTTGGTAGGTTTACAGTTGTGCCATACTCCTTCCATTTCTGAATGATCGCTTGAACAGTGCTCCATGGGATGTTCAAGGCTTGGGAAATCTTTTTGTAGCCTAAGCCTGCTTTAAATTTCTCAATAACTTTATCCCTGACCTGTCTGGTGTCTTCTTTGGACTTCATGGTGTTGTTGCTCCCAATATTCTCTTAGACAACCTCTGAGGCCGTCACAGAGCAGCTGTATTTGTACTGACATTAGATTACACACAGGTGCACTCTATTTAGTCATTAGCACTCATCAGGCAATGTCTATGGGCAACTGACTGCACTCAGACCAAAGGGGGCTGAATAATTACGCACACCCCACTTTTCAGTTATTTATTTGTAAAAAATGTTTGGAATCATGTATGATTTTCGTTCCACTTCTCACGTGTACACCACTTTGTATTGGTCTTTCACGTAGAATTCCAATAAAATTGATTCATGTTTGTGGCTGTAATGTGACAAAATGTGGAAAAGTTCAAGGGGGCCGAATACTTTTGCAAGCCACTGTAGGTGCAGAGAGTGTATCCGTATGCTATTAATAACAGTAATAACAGTTTGCTTTAAATTGTGTTTATGAGAAAATTAAGTTCCAACATTCCTTTAACCAGGTCAACAAACTATTAAGCGGCTAATAATCCCATAATTCATGATGTTTCTCATTGACTGTAACTTAAACTACAGCAGTGCTGACAGTTAAATAGGTTGCCACTGTTATTGGTGGCTAACTGTGGATGTTAGCAACAAAGTCTGTTCAGAGAACAATCAGTGTTATTACTCAAGCGATAAAGGTAAAGAGTCTAAAATAATACAGAGAAAACCCCAGCAATCAGATGACCCTTATGAGCCAGCACCTGGGGACAGTGGGGAGGAAAAACCTCCAGGAAGCAACCGCTATCAGAACCAGACTCAGCCACCATGTCTCTTCCCAGTTACTATTGTGGGGCACATGGTCATTAAATATAGTGGATACGTATTAAAATAGATTGTTTTTCAGTAAATTCTTGGGTTTGCCCCCCCCAAAAAATGCTGCAGCTTTGGGGCTGATGTAGATTTCAGTTCTTATTAACTTCCCAGCGACACACTCAACATCTAATAACAGCTTGTGTTAGTACTACCGTCTGATCAACTGTGATGCTACTGAAGTACTTTTTACTGCTGACAGTATTGTGAACAATGCTGCTGGACAAACTGTGTGATGACCTTATTCCTAAATTATGCTCTAATAATGTTACTCGAGTGATGTGGAAATGGTTCACAAACCAGTCTGAGTGCCTTGAGATACCGGCTACACCCTGGACTGACAACCAGTGACGCACACATTCACAGTCACAGGCTCTACCAAATAACCAAAAGCCAACGCCCATGTATGTTTTTGAACCGTGTGAAGGACCCAAAGAGAACATTCAAGTTTGACACCAGCCCAGGCAACAATGCTAACCAGGAAAAATGAAGTAGCACTGGTCTTTCATGTTAGGACAGATCAGAAGTACTTCCCCAATTTACTGGTGTTTTGTTAGTGCTGCATTGTTTCTTCTGCTTTTTGCTTATGACAGAAAACAGGAAAATAGCCACGCTGTTGCATTTTTAGCCGTCAGCCGTGAAAGCCTGATGGGATATTGTCGTCATCCAACCAGGCAGCTAACCCGGGAGGTGCTGCGGACACCCAACTTTTGTAAACGTGATAACTCGAGAGCAAAATTCGCTAAAATTCTGCTGAAAATTGGTGATGTCGGTGAGGTCAAATTTTCCAAAAACCTGTGAACACAATAACTCGGTTCAGTTTAGCTAAAATCAGATTTATTCATATAGCGGCAAATAATAACAACCGTCACCTCAAAGTGTTCTTTTTTCATTTTCTTCTGTATGGAAGCTAATCTACTTCCATGTGAGTTTCTTTGTGATGCTTCTAACTGGGAAAGTTCCTTGTCCACGTAACACATGAGAACCGAGAGAATCTCATCCCTGTGGATAGATTTGGCAACTTTCTGTCGTCCCATGAGTTACTTTACGTCGTAAAGTGACCGGTTACTGAATTTGTAGGCAGCATGCAGCTTTGTCACAGCAGAGAGTCACATATTCCCTAAAGAGACATTCCCTAAGGGTCCAGTGTTGTGCTTCCCTGTTGGAGTATCAGTCCTGTTCTGCTTTGAGAGGTACGGTCTCAGCGTGGTTCATAATAATTCATAATGTTTAGGAGGCCACAGAGTGGGCAGCATTGTTTTCTTTGAGTTGGCTTCCTGTCGGGCATTGATTATGAAACACATTCCCGTGGCTGTTATCCAAAGAAGCAGGCACGCGTTTAGATCCAAACCTCTGTCTCTGCTGCAATTTATCTGAAGGTTATTCACTCAAGAGTATGAGGATGGCAATAAATCACTGATTTTTATTTCAAGGCTTGAACTGCAGCACAAAATGGAGATTATGAAAATTCAGCAATTTAGACTTTACGTTTGCAAAGTTGAGAGACTAAAGAAAATTTTAAAAAGTCAATTGTGTTTTAGAAATCACTGAGCTGGTAAACGCTCCATGTTCCAGGCTTCAGTTTGAAGCTGAAATAACAGTACAAGAAAATGCGGTTCAGTTTTATTCATTTAGTGCCAAATAACAAAGGTGCTTCATATTGTAGTGTAAAGACCTTACAATGATACAGCACCTACGAGCAAGCGCTTTGGTGACGGTGAAAAGGAAAAACTTCCTTTTAACAGGAAGAAGCATCTGGCCATCTGCCACAGCTGATTGGGGATGAGGGGAGGATGACAGGACAAAGACACGCTGTGGAAGAGAGCTACAGATTAATAACGAGTAATGATTACATGCAGAGAGGTGTATAAACACGTGCTGGATGAAAAGGCGACTGAAGAAGAAACACTCAACATAGAGATCCAGCCCTAACTATATGCTTTATAAAAAAGGAACGTTTTAGCCTAATGTTAAAAGCAAAAAGAAATCAATGATAGTTGTAGTCTGTGGTGCAAGTTCCTGACATATCAGGTTTTAATAGAATGGGCGGTCTGTCCATGACTTTCCCTAAAGTCCAGTAAAAGTCTGAAACCCGGCTGTAGAATTAACTCCAAACCCGTTCGTCCTGTTCATTTTGCTGACAACCAGTTAGCAATCCATCTGCTCAGTCGGTGACCTCTGGCATATTTGGTGAGAAGCCTGGTTTCCTGTCTTGCCAACACAATAGATGAGAGTAGAATCGAGTCAGCACACAGTTTTGGTCTTTGAGGACACGTGACTGTGTTGGGATGAGAGGAAAGGCTCCCCATTAACCTCGAGGCCCGTTGGTTTTCGGGCTGCATGTGTTGGCGTGGGAGCTTTGTGCGTCTCTAAGATTAAACTAGAAAACACAAGGCCGTCTGTCTCCTCTGCTCCAGCAGCTTCAACAGCGAAGCCAAGTCTTCCTGGAGATTTTAATCTACCTCTTGTGTTTCTCCTCACCGCTTTGACAGGCAAACCCTACTAACCCTAACCACAACATTTCTCCTCATTCAGAATCATCCATCCTTGTCCTCCACCTCCTGATTGACTCCTAAGCCCCTTTCAGACGTGCACTTGCTGAAGTTCTGGCATTTTCACATGTCAGACCTACAGTGATTGTTGTGTAAAGCAGCTTTGGCGGGCTGCCTACCTAGAAACCCTGAAAAGAACACATTTTTCCTTTTCAAAGGCAGTCTCCCTTGACTTTCATTCTTCCCAGATTCATTAAAGGAAACTGTACATTTAGTCTCTTATATGGGCACATGGGTGATTGCATCCTGACACACCTACATCACAGATAGCTGATGGTGCTGTTACTAAAAGGTTCTGTAGTTCTGATCCTTCTGAGCCAGAAACTCGTTGTTTTTGGATGAAACCAAGCACTGAAGCAGAGCTGAGTCTGAAAGGAGCTGAAGAGAGAATTCATCCACTCTAACATTAACGTTTTCAGCCTGTGTGACCAGAAAAAGCTCTTTTGTCTCATTTGCTATTCTGCGGCTGTGATGGGTGCTAACGGTGCTGGTGCTTTGGACTCTGACACCGTGTTGCCTGAAATGTTGACTGTGTTGCTGTTTGTGTATCTTCAGGGCGCCGAGGCCATGGTGCTGGAGAGCGTGATGTTCGCCATCTTGGCTGAGCGAGAGCTCGGACCCAAACTCTACGGTATTTTCCCTCAGGGCCGCCTGGAGCAGTACGTCCCCGTAAGTCACCGTGCGGTCCTTCATTACTGACGGGCGTTCCCATTTGTGCAACCAAATAAGTGAGAGCAATGATTCTTTTTGCATATAAAACCGGAGGAGCTGCACTTACACATCACACGTTTCCTTCCACTAACGGGATTGACAGAAACCAAGTTAAAAGCAAACATTACGATCCAGATGCAGGTGCTTTATCGATCAGCTGTTACGTGATGAATAGACGTCATCACGTTGTCAGCATGAAATCACCTTTTCATGGACCCCCAACTAACTGCAACAGCAGGAAGTGATGTAGTTTATAAATAAACAAAATTGGAAATGTATTTCTTTATGTATTTTTTGTCCAAGGCTAATCAAAGCTGCACTCATGCTATCTGTTGAAATTTATTCCATAGTTCGTGGATACTGATGTTCTCAGTATCCTATTAGAAACAGTTTATTTTGCATATTGTTTTCAGTTTTTACAAACTGAAAACAATATGCATTATTTTTCATTTTTGCTAAAGTTTATAAAGATTAGTCTAATGAAGTTGAGAACAAATTCCAAATACATTTCACCTGGTTTCAAAGGATTTTGTGAAAGTTTTGTTTCATTTATAAAAATATTTTTTAGAGAAAAGATTTTCAATTTCTTTGTGGTTTATTTGATTTTTTTTTAGCAATTTATTTATTTACTATGAACTGATTAGTTACATATTATTAAACTTTGGGATATAAAGTTTCTATTGACGTAAACCAAGTTGAAATGCTCCCAAAAACGGCCTTATGGGTGGACACATTCTGTGGCAGGTAACAAAGGGTTAAAAATAAGAGGAGCACTCAAAGAACTCCATTACTGTTGCCAATACTCACAACTTTATTTTTCAACATTAGGACTGAGAGGAAAGAAATGTTAGAGTGTGTGTGGGTATTCATATCTTTGTGGGGACCAAAAATTGGAAGTTTACTATACTTATGGGGACCAACAGCCCAGTCTCCACAAGTTTAAAGACATTTTTGAGACACAAAATGTAGTTTTAGTGACAGGGTTACAATTACGTTATGGTTATATATAGGGTAAGGGGCTAGGAAAAGCATTATGTCAATCAGATGTCCCCACAAAATATGAATACCCAACTGTGTGTGTGTGTGTGTGTGTGTGTGCGCGTCAGGATAAATTAACCATAAAACAAGTGTAAACACAACCCTCCAGCTCGTGTACAGTTTGAGGTCCAGGTTCAAAATTGCTCAGCTCAGTTTGGCAGTGATAAGTTGTAAAACTTGGACCTTTAACCTTTAACACAGGGATATCAGGTGTGACAACATCGGTGGATATTTTTAAAAGGTTGCTCAGTGATGAATTTAGAGGCTTAAATTACCTAAAGAACAGAATTTGTTTTTAAAAATTGTTTAACATTTGGATGTTGTGACCAGATTGTTTTCAGATGTCTTTTGTCTCCACATAGCTGTAAAAAACCCCAACATTTCTTATTTGGCTTTCACACACTAGCTCTAGCTCTGCTAGATAGGATTTTGGTTTGCATGTCAAAACCCCCTGACAAAACCTGTGATTTATGCAGTTCAAGCCAGCAACAATCATGGCTTCATGCAGTTTTATAATGTGCTGCTGACAGAGCCGTAAACTGGACACCTGTGAGCTGAGCGACTCCAGCATCTCGGCGGAGGTTGCACGGAAGATGGCCAGGTTTCACGGGATGAGGATGCCCTTCAACAAGGAACCAAAGTGGCTCTTTGGAACCATGGACAAGTGAGTCATCCGAGCCCGTACGTCAACGCGTCAGACAGTGAGCACATGAAAAGTTTCCTCAGTTCAAGTTTTCCCAGATAGGGTGTCACAGCACTGATTACTTATCGACTTCTCCAGGTGGCCGTCCGCTTATCGCCGTGCACTTCTCCTTGAAATACCTTCAACTTTATGCATCAAGTGTTTACGACGTTTATATTGCACAATATTTGTCAGCGTGTGGTGATAAAGGTCGCTGTCTTTTTCCATCAGTATTCTGCATACATGCCTAAATATCTGGCTGATTGCCTCCTGAGTTATGTAAGCAAAGCGTGAGTCCTGCCGTCCGGCTCTTTGACTCATTTTCCCGCCACAAAAGAATGTGGATTCACGGGAAGACCTGGGAACTATTGTCCTGGGAAACACATGGAAGCTGAGAGAAACTGCCAGATGTGATGAGATTGTCTTGGCATTCTCTTTGTTTCCTGTAAAGAGGAAATTACACCCATACAGCAGATGTGGTTAGAATATATATGAAATACACTGAATTCCCAGGAACTGGGGTCCTTAATACGTACATACATCTAAATATCTGTCTGCTAAAATGTAAATAGCAGCCAGAGTGTGCAAATATCAAAAACACAGACATTTTTAGACCAGCTTAAAAATGGGAGAAAAAGTTTTCATTATTTTTTAAAAGTATTGTTTGTTATTTTTAAAACTAACCTATCATTGACTAAATGTAACTTTCAGCACAAAGTATTGAACTGTTCCATTTCCAACCTGTCTACATATCTACTATGACTTTTTCCTCTTTTCATTAATGCGTGTGGATCTAACACTTTGATCAGGTACCTGAGCCAAGTGATGAGGCTGAACTTCATCAGAGAGTCGCACCTGCGTCGCTTCAACCGCCTGCTCAGCTATGACCTCCCACAGGAGATGAACATGCTCAGGTATGTTCCTGCAGACACGCAGCTGTAAAACAATGCACACATGACACATGCGTGTTTCCAGAGTGTTATGCAAGAAGAGACTGTGCAGACTGTGGTCGTGCTGGTTTGCCACAGGAAACATGCATGAAAACCTAGGCTACACACAGGCGCAGAGGGCAAAGTTTTACTTTAGTTAATCCAAAGGAAGCACAGCTGAATATCTCTAGGCATCCGTGACTATATAATGAAGTGACCGCCTTTGTGTTTGTCCAGGTCTCTGCTCGAGTCCACTCATTCTCCCGTGGTCTTCTGCCACAACGACTGTCAGGAAGGTAAAACCTGAAGATGCGAGTGCGCCCTTCATACGATCCATTTCTTTTTCTCTGTTATAGCAGTGCTAACTTGTGTGTGTTTGCTCCTTTCAGGAAACATCCTGCTGCTGAAAGGCCGCCAGAGCTCAGACAAGCAGAAGCTGATGCTCATTGACTTTGAATACAGCAGTTACAACTACAGGTACACGAGCAGTACATCACAGAACTGCAGTAACATCAGCCTAACCTGGGAACCCTCACCAGCTGCATGTTTCTGTATCAGTCCATTGCTGTCTTTATTTATATCACTATTATTATTATTGTAGGGTTCTTACATTACAGTATAAAGTGTTAGCATTAGAAACAAAAAAAAAGATTGATAAACTGGATGTGCGTCATTAAAAATAAAAATTCAAATGAATTAAACAATATTAGAAATAAAAACTGAAACAAAGTGTAAAAAAGAGATCAGTTTATTCAAATATTTTTGAATAATTATAGTCAGACACACCTCCATGTTTACAGTGATTTTAATGGTTTGGTGAAAATGATGTGCCGAGCACAGCCTGACTCGAGTGCTGACTGCCAACTGGCTGAACTCCAAATATCAGCTTCTGCTGCTGCTGCGTCACCATCACTCATCTCCTACCAACCTGTGTCACATTCAGTGCTCTCACACCAGATTATAACCAGATTATAACCTGGTTGTAATCTGGTTATAATAGGAAACTGAGTAACCCAAGAACAAAGGAAGCAGAATCAGAGCGTAAACAAGGAGAAAAACCAACAGAGCACAGTTTATGGCTGTGTTTCAGTGATATTCCTACACTCTGGCAGTCGTAATTCATGCCCACCTCAATCTGTTGAAATATTAACTGCAGCTGTTATGTAACCAGAACTTGGCAGGCTAGTGATGGCACACAGGATGAAGGCCAGAGAAAGGCCTGTCACTGTTAGTAACAAAGATGATGCTAGCGAGACCCGAAGTAGACGAGAATAGAAGCGAATACAACGATGTGCTTGTGTTTCTGACGGGGTGCCTGTTTTCTGCACCTCTCTGTCTTTCTGCATCGCTCATTTCTGGGAAACACTGCAGATTACCCAGAACTCCCTCCTCCTCTCAGCCCCCTTCAGCAAGGCCCCTTTAAGTCCTCCCCATGTATAACATAGAACACGTGACCCCGTGAGGCATGAAGAGAGCTTGCACGTGTGCTATAATGCATGTACAGGAAGAACACAACAAAACAAAACATGCTGTGGGTTATTGCTTTTTCTCTCCGACATGCTCAACTGGAAGCGACAATAAAGGGTCGAGCTCAGGTCACTGCCTCCCCCGCAGCACAGGGAGGTCCTGCTCCTGATAACAGTGTGGGAAACGGCACTCGGGGAATACTTGATGGAAAAATGAGACTGAATCACACACAGGATTACTATGACTTTACAGTCACTGTCTGTGGGGGAAGATTTACTTATGTTTTTAATTAGAAGTCAAACTGAACCAAAATAAGGAACAGCATTGGCTCATGAATCTGTTCTTGTTTCTTTGTCCGTTTGCTAACCCTGCAGGGGATTCGACATCGGTAACCACTTCTGTGAATGGATGTACGACTACAACTGCGATGAGTTTCCTTTCTTTAAAGTCAGTGCTCAGAACTACCCTTCAAAGGCCCAGCAGGTGTGTAAAGTACGTTAGTAGGCTCATTAGATGTTTCGAGCTGACTGCTGACTGGCCTGAAATGTTTCCACATAGCTCCACTTCATTGAGAGCTACCTGCGCGAGTCAGATCAAGGGTTCGACAGCTTGAGCGCAGAGGACCAAATAAAGCTGAAAGAAGAGCTGTACGTGGAGGTCAACAGGTGAGCTTAGGGTACAAAGACACGTTACCTAATGCAGAGTAACTCATAGGATACTGCAGTGAAAAGCTAAATGGAAGTAGAAAACACTTTGTGTCTTTGTGCTGCAGGTTCTCGCTGGCATCTCACTTCTTTTGGGGCTTGTGGTCCATCATCCAGGCCCAGCTGTCCACCATCAAATTTGGATATCTGGTGAGTCTTTGCTTCCTTAACTTGAGTACTTCTTTACTTCATTCAATATCCAAGTTGTTGGGGGCACAGAAAAGAACTTCAGTTTTGGTAAAATGACAAGTGGGAAAGAGGAGGATTTAATTTTAACTAAAGTGAGATACATCGGTGCTTTCTATGCTCGAAACAGGTAATTCAGGGTATTCCTGGTTGTCTCCTCTGCTGTCACAAAAAGATACGCAGTGGTCATTAAAAGAGAGCATCATGGAATTTATATGGTTGTTCAGGAAGAACAGTGATAGAAGTTGGTTACTGTTATCTCTGACTGGAGTTTTAGCTTTTGTTGAGCAAAGCCTGGCTGTGCTCAGCTTCTTTGAAGCCTCAGGTCAGATCAGGCTGCCATGCAGCAGGACGCTGTGACACCAGCTGGCAGGGCAGGGTTTTGGTATCCTGACAGGAAGCTGTGCGGTGTGCTTGGCGAAAATCTGAAGCGTGCACAGATTCTGGGATATGTACTGGTTAAAATGATCCAGACTTAGAGCTCATCAATGTGACTTTTTAATAACATTTTCTTATAAATTTTTCAGACCGAAAAACACTTAATTCAGATACTAATACTCAAGCAAACTGATATAACATTTAAAACAAGAGAGAGTAGAAGAAGAAACAAGAATTCAGAAGAATTCACTATGCAAAGACACTATAGACACTGACACGAACTGATGTTTTATTCGTGTGAAGGTGCTTAACCCCGGACCACACAGGGTTAAATCTGTTGTTATTACTCAAAACAAGCCCTCGTTTCCACATATTCATTTGTGCTTAACTGTGTTGTAGGAGTACGCACAGGCCAGGTTTGATGCCTACTTCCAGCAGAAGAAGATCTGGGCTGTGTAGAGGGGGCGAGATGATTCAGTATTCTGACAGCACGTTCAGCCAAAACGTCAAGCGGAGGACACACGGGCTGAAATTTCTGCGATCTACGCTTTACTTACACTCCCTGCCTTGCTGGTATTTGCTGGCTACTGTTGGTGTTGTGTTGACCAAAGCAAAACATTGATCACGTGGCTAGTAGGTGCTTCAAATATGCCTCGCAATCATTGCAGCTCAAAGTTTACACTGCGTAACTGAAGGCCAAAAAACCCCAAAACAAAACAGGAAACACATCGACTCGCACTAACCTTCATCGCCAGTCAGAAGTTTGTTTCGGCCTAGTTTGAACCATATCACTAATATGAACGTTCTGAGCAGGAGAGCGTGGCTAGCTCAGAAGTGTTAGCATTGCATCAGTGTGTATGTACAGTATGTATAGATCATTCTCCGTTGGGAATGCTGTGTGGAAAAGAATCGTAACCTCAACTTTTCTGCCAGAGCTCAGTCTCCCAGTAGCCTGGTTCTGTCTGCTACTGATGGGCTGATGGATTAACAAGTTTGACTTTCTTCACACTTGATGTTTGTTTCATTTTCCTTTTTTTTTGTGTTTGACATTATCTTCAGGCCAGGGCAAATATGGTTATTTTGAATTTTTAAACATGTGAATATTTTTCTGGGGTAGCCTCGACAAATCAACATCAAAGATATCGAACGTCAGGTATCGTCATTACAACAGGACTGACACATTGTAGCTTAATTACTTATAGTTCTATGATTTCACTCAACTTTTTAAGGGACACACGTGTGGTGTAGTGGTTTCATGTTATTATTATTATCATTATTATTATGGATCACTGTGACCGCTGCACACGTTGGGTCTGTGTTGTCCGATTTAGCCTAGCTGCTAAACCGTCTGTTGGGAACCAGATGTTGTGACTTCATTGAAGAAACCTTCACACTGAACACATGACAATGGCTCCTTATTGTGGTAATGGATTCGTTGGTGACGTCACTGGTGTTTTGGCCCAAGTGCCTGCTGCCATGCTGCCTCATCATTGAAATATCATCAATCCAGAATAATGATGCTGACGGTCACGTGTTGCTGCAAAGCTCAACTTTGCATAAATTACTTCTTGTAACTGGACTGCTGTTGAAGGGGCATTTAGTTAAGACCAAGAGCACTCTGTATCCAAGAGCTGAGTCACTGATGTGAGTCACGTCCAAGCGCACAATATGGCCACTGTCTGCTTGAGCGAGGGTAGAAATGCAGCAGTGGAGCAGACAAACACTGTGTCCTGTGTATGTCAAGCTTACCTCAGAGGTGCTACTTTTAGGTGTTGACCTCTGCAGAGGGATAACGGTTAGCTATAGAGACGTGGTGAAAACGGACTCGTACGAAGAGATCATCCAGACATCCTGAGACCAGCTAATTCTACCTCACCCTTATTAGTTGTAATTGCATCATTGCAGTATTTTGCTATTTAATACCAATTAGTCACTAATACCAATCGGTGGTGGGGCATCATTTTTCATGCCTTTAAATGGCATTGTGAAAAATCATTTTCCTGTTATTTCTGTACCTCTTCACACTTTAATTGGTACCATGGGTATAGCAGTGCCTGTCAGACTGGCAGTCAGTATACAGTATTATTATAACACAAGGACACCTGCTGATATCGCTTTTGACCTCTTTACCACCTATTAGTATATTGACTTTTTAACCTTTTAACATCCATTAGGTCGTTGGCCACCTGTCTAGGCTTAGGCGTCGGGCTTGGGTTTAATCAAAGCCCACCCCGTTGTAGAATTCTTCCTTGTTTGGATTTAGAGATAGATTTATACCTTTTAATCCTAAAATGTATGACACCTAATCCTGAATATATGTCATCTTCTAGTTTCTGAAAATGTAAAGGCGATGTCATCAGTGGTGGTGAGGACTCCAGCCCTAGGTTCGAATCCTCATCCTTGTTTTGGAGAAAAGCAATAAGAACTTTATAGAAAAAAAGAATGTACATAGTTTTTAATGCATGCCAGTTAAAACGATTGTTTTCTCTGTCCCCTGAATCCCAACACTTTGGACAACAGTTTAAAGAACACAAATGAGGTTTCAGATCATCACTGAGGATTAGTTAGGCCTCACATGTGCTCAAAACAAAACCTAACCCTAGACTGGTCAAAAGGGACTTGGTGGTTGAGGTTGATGGCTGTCCTTAATGACTTTGTTAACTAGACTATAAGCGGCATCAATAAGTGGGTCATCGTCCATTATTGTAAAATCTCTATTCGGATGAGGGCGATTACCAAAAGTCAGTCCAAAATGTGATTGTCCCAGTACCCAAGGACACTGCTCTCACACTAAACTCCTATTATTCTTCTGTTAGATCCTAGTTTGACCCCAGATTTGGAAAATGTGACCGTGCTGCTACAAATGAAAGTCGTACAGCTACTACAAAGGCGAACATGTGATTTAGCGTGGAAGCAGCCAGACTGAAAATGTGACCCGTAGCGAATGCTGCGTTTCCAAGTGGAGGGAACCTGTTGATGGTGAAACTAAACTTTTCTCTACACTAAACATTTGATAGCAGAAGCCTGCAGAGGTGTTTGAATGTCTACTGTGGCACTTTTGAGGACAGTTTTAGGAGGTGACGAACTGTGACTTTATTTTACATGCAGGTGTATTTTTGTACAGTTATTATATTTTAAATATGATTTTTTTTAGGTGTAGTTAAATTTTGATACAATGAGACTTAAGGTCCGCCAGCAGGATGTGCAGCGGATTATACTCGATAAATATTCAAATTAAAAGTGTTACAGTACTAGTTTTTCTGTTTTCTCTATCATTTCTTGTACTCAGTCTGTACTTGAAGTTGTCTTTAATTTGTTGAAATTTGCCCTGACCTTTCATTGCTGTACATGCTGTTTCTCAGTATTGTGATGTTTTATTATGTTTTCTTACATTCCATATTGAAAAAACGAACATCACAGTGTATTAATATCGTACATTCCATACTCGTTACTTTAAGTATTATGCAGTTTGGACCAAAGGAACTAAAATGTGTCTTTAATTGGTTCTTCTAACCTAGTTCCTCTAGTTGTAATTAAACCCTTGTAGGGGAACAAAAACCTTCACTCCTATTTCTGTTTCTTGTTGGCAATATTCACTAAACTATATAGAAAGAAATTACTGAACTATAACTAATGAAAAACCTTTACATTACTGTTGTTACTGTGAATGCACTTTGTGTTGATTCAAGCCACCTTTTTATTAAAAAATGTGTTGTTTTCTGTGAAGAGCAGCCCCACCTACTCTGTCATGTGGCTCATAGCGATAACCTTTGCTATCTATGCAGCTATACTGAATGCTTACGTACAGATAACAACATACTTTAAGGTTTCAGGTGAACTGCAACGGCACAGAAATGACTTTGGCTGTAAATTTACTGCTTTGCACAAATAAAAGTTAAATGAGAAAACAGCTGACTCTGGTGGTTGTTTGGATACGCAGTCATGGTTAATATGATTGGCACTTGCCAGGACGCGGGTTGCCTCTGAAGCTCTGTTATGCTGGGTTAGGGACTACCAAAAATTGGTGTTGTGCATGTTAAGCGATCGTTCATCAAATTGGATGAAAACCAACACTGTATCTCAGTTTGCTCATTACATCACAACAGATTAATTACGTTCTAATTTTCCAATCCAGTCAGGTTGTAGCAAGTCCACGGAAACTTAAATAAATACTTTGAATACCCCAACCAGTTGCAGCAGATGGCCGCCCTTCCCTGAGCCTGGTTCTCCTGGAGGTTTCTTCCTGTTAAAGCAAGAGTTTTTCATTCCCACTGTCGCCAAAGCTCTTGCTCATACACTGTAAAATCTAATTAGTCCCCAAAACTTAAAAAAACTATCAGGCATGAAAATGTACAGACATATTTGCTGAGACTGAACATAGGAAACAACAACATGTGTTTTAGTCGGTGTTTTTAAACGTCCTTGGTGGCGTTCAGGTAGATGAATTAGTATGACCACATTTATGTTTCTGTGAGGTTTTCATATCTTGTTGCAAAAAAAAGGATTAATGAGCAATAAATACAAAGTACAGAAGATCCCCAAAGAGCAAGCACTTGGTGATAGTGGGAAGGAAGAACTCCCTTTTAACTGCAACAGACGTTCAGCAGAACCAGGCTCAAGGAGGGGTGAGACGGGGTGATGGGAACAGATAAAAAAATGAACAGAGAAAAGAGGGGCAGAGAGATAATGGATGAAATACAAACTATAGGAGAGAGCTGACAAAGGTTCATGATATGCAGTAGTTGCACTATGGGAAGTCCCCCAGCAGCCCGAGCCTATAGAACAGAGGGCTCAGGGTCACCTGATCCAGCCTGAACTGTAAGCTTTATCAAAAAGGAAAGTTTGAAATATTACAAGTAGAAAGTGAGATTTCCCAGTCAGAAGATTGGCAATTGCATCTGAGGAGACTTTTAAAAAAAATCCTTTTAGATAACTAAAGTGATATAGTATGAGATCTATAAGATATGATGATCATTCAGAACTTTATAAGTGACCTTGCTTGGTTTACTTTTCCTTTCTTTTCTTTTTTTTGTGTTCTTCCAGCTTGAATGCAGCAGAGTGTTTGGCACAGTAGGGCGGGACAGATTTATGTACAATGTTCATTGAGATAATGGAGGCTGAGACGAGGGAGACTGTGGAATGTTGCACTGAGAACAGTGATGAGTCATACTTGGCTCAGAGCAACCCAGCTACAGCCAGATGCACTTTTCAAAGTCAAGATCACCTTAGCCAGCGTCAACATGTTGCCAATAATGGCAACTCTGTTTGATGACACAGCTACAATGTATCAAATTCCATAATAACAGAATTGAGAGTTTGCGGCTTAAATCAGATCCTACATTTGGAAGTTAGGACAATAAAACATTTCCATAAATGTGAAACTCAACTGCGTAGTGTTTCTTTACCATTAGTAAGCCACAGCACTGCAGTTTTGACAGCAGTTGATTAAATATAGTGTTGTGCAACACAGTGGGAGCCTGTTTACATGTGTTTGGTTCATCAAATCAAATCAAATCAAATCACTTTTATTGTCACATCACATGTGCAGGTACACTGGTACAGCACATGCGAGTGAAATTCTTGTGTGCAAGCTTCACAAGCAACAGAGGTGTGCAAAATACAAGGAACGGGAACAAAGCAAAATATAAGAATGGGAATCTGAGAATTATATGAATAGATATATGTACAATATAAGAGTGTATGTGCATTGCTGAATGTGTATACTAAGTGTGTGTGTGTGTGTATTTTAAAAATTAAATACAATAGAATAAACAATAAAATAAAATATACAGAGGTTGGCAGTTGGAAATGTGCAAAACAAGTGGCATTTATATACAGTATGGAGTGCATAATGTTGAAGTTCTGGTAAGTGAAGGTGAGGTGTCTATGAAGTGTTCAGCACTCTGATGGCCTGATGGAAAAAGCTGTCCCTCAGTCTGCTGGTTCGGGACCGGATACTGCAGAACCTCCTTCCTGAGGGAAGTAGTCTGAACAGTTTATGGCTGGGGTGACTGGAGTCCTTGATGATCCTCCCCGCTTTCCTCAGGCACCGCTTCCTGTAGATGTCCTGGAGGGAGGGAAGCTCACCTCCAATTATCCGTTCAGAACACCGCACCACTCTCTGGAGAGCTTTGCGGTTGT
>VUQG01030066.1:0-12023 GCA_015106755.1 Etia nguti | reverse complement strand
TTGAGAAAAAAAAAAAGGAAAAAAAAAAAAAAAAGAAAAAAAAAGAAAAAGAAAAAGAAAAACTAAAAATACATCAGATCTCTTGGAGTCGTGTCCATCCTCTTGTGACTGTGATGAGACACAGCAAACCTTCTGGAAATGGCATGTATTGATGTGCCACCATGAAGTAGTTAGACTACCTGTGCAACTTCTGTCAGATCCATACCTGGTACCATCTAATAACTCATGGTAAAATGGTAAATGGTAAATGGCCTGCATTTGTATAGCGCTTTACTTAGTCCCAAAGGACCCCAAAGCGCTTTACACTACATTCCGTCATTAACCCATTCACACACACATTCACACACTGGTGATGGCAAGCTACATTGGTACCATTAGTGACACTGACCCTAGCCAAATGCAAAACTATTAAAAAAAAAACATTCAGAAAAGATGAAGAGTAAAAATAATGTCAGTGGTCTCTACCTGTAAAATCCTTTCCACCTTTCTGACTTTGCACATATGGTGACTTTTGGATTTAAAGAAGTGATGGTGCCAATAACCATAGATCTAAAATCGAGGCTGTAAAATGTTCCAAGAGTGATGTCACGGTGCTATTATTGTGCTGTATTTGAAATGAACCTGAAAAAAGGCATCCACGTGCTGCTGTGGAACGTCTCCCTTCAGTGCAGGGTAGGTGTACTTGCCCATCATGTCATATATGGCCCTCACAATCTCAGTCATTTCCTGCAAGGACAGGAGATTCACGTCATGCTTAGACAAAGACTTGAGATAACAAATAAAACCCAATTAAAACTGTCTCACTTCTCTGTTTATGTATCCATCTCTGTTGATGTCATACAGGTGAAACGTCCACTCCAGCTTTTCCCTTAGTGTTCCCCTCAGCAGAATAGATAGTCCCATTACAAAATCCTGTCCAAAACACATCAGGGAAGAGGGAAAGCATAAACAAAAAAAAAATGCACAGAAAAGTAAAGAAATACTAACATTTTGTCCATTTTTTGTACCTTAAACTTTATGGAACCATTGTTTGCAGTGTCAAAGGCATTGAACAGATAATGCGCATACGTGCTTGCATCTGTAACACACAGAGAAGAAGACTGTAAAAAAAGAAAAGCTTCATAGTGCAATAAAAAAGATTAAAAACTGTGTACTTACCTCCATGAGGAAAGAACTGTGCATAAATGTGTTTAAATGTCTCCTCATTTACAACTCCACTTGGACATTCCTGTTGGATAAATGAGACTCTACAGTTATTCTATTCAATGAAAATTTTGTTGTCTGATTCTGTGATGCACACATACACCATATTGTCAAATGTATTCACTTGTCTGCGTTCACATGCATATGAACATAACTGACATCTCATTTTTAATCCATGGCATTTAATATTATGTAGCAATAGCAACTTAAACTCTTCTGGAAGGGTTTTCCACAAGACTTAGGAGTGTTTTTATAGGAATGTTCGACCATTCTTCCAGAAGTGCAATTGTGAGGTCAGACACTGGTGTTGGACGAGGAGGCCTGGCTTGCATTCTTTGCTCTAATTCATCCCAAAGGTGTTCTGGTGGGTTGAGATGCAGGCCAGTCAAGTTCTTCCACAACAAACTCACTCAATCATGTCTTCATGGACCTTGCTTTGCGCATTGGTGCGCAGTCATGTTGAAACAGAAAAGGTCATCCCCAAACTGTTCCCACAAATTGTTCCCACAACATTGAGTTTCTTTCACTGGAACTAAAAGGCCGAGCCCCACTCCTGAAAAACAACCCCACACCATAATCCCCCCTCCACCAAACTTTACACCTGGCACAATGCGGTCAGAGAAGTACTGCTCTCCTGGCAACTGCCAAACCCAGTATTGTCCATTGGATTGGAGAAGCACGATTTGTCAGTCCAGAGAACATGAAGCGCTTTATATGCAATTCTTGAGCAAAGGCCACATGAACTACATGAGCAACTGATTCCACAGAAAGTTGGCGACCTCGGCTCATATGCACCTCAGCCTCACTGACCCCAATCTCTAATTTTATGTGGCTTACCACTTGATGGCTGAGTTGCTGTCATTCCCAATCTCTTCCATTTCGTCGCAGTGCCACTAGCAGGTAACTGTGGAAAATTTAGTAGCGAGGAAATTTCACAACTGGACTTTTTGCACAGGTGACATCCTATCACAGTACCACGGTGGAATTCACTGAGCTCCTGAGAGCGACCCATTCTTACACAAATATTTTTAGAAGCCGTCTGCACGCCTATGTGCTTGATGCTATACACCCGTGGCCATGGAAGTGATTGGAGCACCTAAATGCCTCAGTGATTTGGAGTAGTGTGTAAATACTTAGAATAGAACAGAGTTTTGGCAGTATAGTGTGACTGCATTTTTTAAAATAACAATATCTAGTGTGTGCTTACATTTTTAAAACCACGATAGAGGATCTGCAGTTCCTGTTTGGTGAAGTTTGTTTGGGCTTCGAGTTGCTCAAGTCCTTCTGGTCTGTGGCACACCATCGTCATCTCAAGCTCATCATCTGTTTTATCTAGGGAAGGGTAAGGGAGAGGGAGTTTTAAAAAAAGAAGATGTATGTGAACCTCAAAATTTATGGAACAGTATGTTCCACTCAGGATTTAGAAATATGATGGCTATTAAATACAGGAAAGAGATGACTCAGCGAAGCTTGAAAATGTTAAGTCGGCAGCGAATGTTGTGGTCAAAGAGAATAAAAAAGTGCTTCTGGGAGTTAAGCAGAAGAAAAATAAGGGAGGATGAGGGAAAAAGAGAGAACAAAGGAAGGATTTGAGGAGAACTTCATCTACTTGACAAATTAGGTTTCCACTTGGGAGCTGAAGCATTTTATTAATGGCAACATGGTGCTCAGTGCCCAGTCCTGTGGAGATGGATGGTGGTTAATGATCTGAAGAGATGCTGCTGTGTGCAAGTGTTTGTCACCGTGACTATCTCACGCTACAGGGCAATGTTGACATCCGGCAGCGACTTCACAAACATGAACAAATATCCAGAAGAAAACACCCAGTGGCTGTTGTGGGGTATAGGGATGGCCTATTTACAAAGGGTGGTCTGTGGCTTGAAATGCATTGTTGAGACTGCATGTATTATTAGATGATATATTTTTGAATTAATTGTTTTGACACAAAAGTGTGCACAAAGGACACTATCAATTCCCAGAATTTCTCAATCACCTATGTTAATAAATTGAAAAACACACGCATGTGAGAACAAACAAGCTTCCTAATTGATTCAGACTCAGTTCAGATGATTAGACACCAAGAAAAGGAGATTAACATGACTACATTGTTCTTTTTTTTTTTTTTTTGGATGGTAGTGATGACTCATTCATTTCAGCCCATTCATGAGTGGTGTCAGGATTAATCCTCAACAATGAAACTGTATCAAGTAGCACACATCATTATGCCAGAGGCCATTGTAATTTAAATTTTATAAAGGAAACAGGAGAAGAGGCACAGCTATAGAACTGCCTGCAGCCACATTCTCTAACAGTAAGTCGTAACAGGTGCAGTCTTCATTTAAGTCCCACCTACACCAGAGGGGAAAGCAGTTACTGGCTCTTTATTGACTTTTGTGTGGGAGAGACGATCCGTGTCAATTCTGTCTGCTAGTGAAAAATAGAAAACTTACTTAAAGGTTCTGTGTGAAATGGACTACAGACTGATTACAGAACCCAGAATAGGTTTTTATGAATTTCTGATCTGAAAAACGTTGATTTTCAGGAGAAATAAACTCCCAGGAAACTGCTTTAACTAGGAAATGTGGGGAAACTGTGGGATCCTAACAGTCATATACTGAATGAATATGTCAAATAAGTCGATAATGCCAAATTTCCAGCTTATGTCCATTCCATAAGCTAAGCAGGGTCAGGCCTGGTTAGTAGTTGGATACACAATGTGGTAGTTAGTGCTGTTGCCTCAAAGCAAAAAGGTTCTGGTTCAAATCCACCATTTAGCCAGGGCCTTTCTTTGTGCTGATTGCATTTTATCCCTTTGTTTGTGTGGATTCTCTCCGGGTACTCTGGCTTCTCCCACAATCCAAAGACATCCAGTTAGTGGGGTTAGGTTAATTGGTGCTTCTAAATTTCCCATAGGTGTTAGTGAGAATGGTTGTCTTTCTCTCTGTGTTAGTTCTGTGACAGACTGAGAACCTGACCATGGTGTACCCTGCCTCTTGCCCTTGGACAGCTGGGACAGGCTCCAAGCTCCTCACGACCCTGAATTAAATAAATGGAAGAAGATGGATGGATGTCAGTTTTAGTCTACTGCATTTCTGTAAAATGAGATAACGGACTTTAATAAATGTTTATCTTCTAGCAAAACGTAGATTATTTCAGAAAGCTGTGAGTAACAATACTATGCGTGTAAGTAACAGTGGCTTGCTACTGTTGTTAGCTGAAAGTCTTTTTTGTAGTTTTTATCTTTTTTATTGTCTTGTGTCAGAAAGGAGAATTATTCATGGTATGCTCATTGGTGGAGCAAGATTGAAAAGCTGTTGGCCAATCAATGTGCACTTTCACAGTGAGATCCATCCCTTGCTTGTCACTTCCAGTTTCAAAACAACAAGATGGTGAAAGCAAAAATGCTCATCTCAAGGCTTAAAAATGGATGCCCCCGAAGGTACACCCATCTGTTACGCTGTTTAGTATTTCTAATCGATAGCTAACATTAGTTTTCTAATAGCTATGTAGATACAAGGTGCTAAAAGAGTCCTTTGTTAAAGCTAACATTTTAACCAGCTAGTTGCACTTGTATAAGCATGTCAGCTTTCTTTTTAATATTGTGATGTTAGCTGTTTTCTCCTGTATTTTCTCCTGTGTTTCATTTATTAAAACCACGCACTAAAGGTTTAAATACTGCTTACATCTGGACAAGATTGTTGACACAGCTATAAAAACTGTAAGGGAGCAGTCATTTCAATGAGATTTTCCACATGCTTGGAAAACTATGGCAATAAAATGTTCACTAGAGACACACATGTTGCCTCTTACCCCAATCTGTCACTTTTACATGGCCTATTTGTCAATGCTGGGATAACATGGTGTCCATTAATATGCAAACATATAATGCGTTACTTTCTCTCAATCTCCCTTCCATCTTCCTCTGAGCTCCAGTTCCAACCCACTGACTCATGTTGTCATGGAGATAGATAGCTATAATAAATGCGAGCAGTGGTGGGTATACTGGATGAACTGATTTTTTTTTTAAAGGTGTCAAACACAATTTGTACATATATTTTCCCTGTGACTAAAAGTCTCTCGGTTACATGAAAACAAAAAGACAAAGGTGCTGTTAAGACTCCACCTATGTGGACTAATCTTTCCTGTGGGCTGATTTCTCTTTCCTGTTAATGTGACAGTGTGATTAGAAACAGATGAAATGGAATGAGGGTGATAAAAAGGCAGAGGTGTTGATTAGAGAAGGCTGAGACAATGAGGACTGAAAGGAGAGGAAGGAAGAGGTGGCAGAGTGTGAAGAAAAACAAGAGACAAGAAGGAGAACAGCACAGGGCAAAATGGGAAAGCACAGAATAATGTGGACGTCGAGAAGAAACGAGAGCTGAACTGAGCTCAGAAGCACAGTCAGCAAAAGAATATGTTGCCTGAGGGTTTCAAAACCTGTTGAATATATCATATCATATAACAGAATGATTTGATTGCCAGAGTAAGACTCAGGCAAAGAAATGCTGTAGACTTTTGCACTGAGTCTTGTTATAAATGATGCAACAACTACTCTGCATGTGATCACTCATTAGCATGTAATGGAAGAAGGTGTGAGACGCTGAAACGGCGCTGAAAGTGCGTGTAACAGCTTTGTTACGCAGTCAGTGGCAAACACTGCGGCACTAATGAAAATAAAGGTCGTGTAGAAGTCTACGGGTAAAATGGCTCTTAGTTTCCCTGATAACTTTATGGTCTCAATCACCAGTTTCAAGTCATAGTTGAATCTAACATGATCTATCACATCATCTTGTAAAGTATGTCCTTAAGGTAGATGTTATATTGTGATTAGGAAGTTGCTACCATATGAGTGTGCAGTGTCCCTCAGATCTGCCTCCTTCTCGTCACATCTGGTTTGGAAACACCAAGATCAAGGCAGCCACTTTATATATACAGTTCTGCATGCTTTGACTTTGGCATGATCTTGTGCTCTTCTTCCCTTTTGATCTTCCTTCGTCCTCTTTAATTCACGCAAGCAGCCGACCACCCAAACAGGTGGAAACGGCTAGCCTTGTTCCAAAAATAATCAACCTACCAGTTTGCTACTTATGAGATTATATCTGGTTTCTTTAATCCAGCAGCCTTCTGGTGTCTGCAGCCATGAGGACAAAAGTTGAAGAAGTCACTGTGCTGGGTCAAAACCATAGTCCCCTACGTAATTCCTCACAAAACCCACAACAGATGCTTTGGTTTTGCTGACTGAGCTTTGGAAGTGCTGAACGCTGCAGGAAGAGTGAGGTGAACTGTTTCCCCTACTGTGTTTTGTGGACCCCTCCCACCCCCTCCCCAATTCTGAGAACACATTTTGACCTGAATGTTTTTCTTGATTTGCAACAGCAATTTCTCTGTGTGTTTCAAAGTTTTGTTGAAAGTTTATACAGGACCTTTTTCAAGACAAACCAGGCGTAGCACGGCTTGGCCATACTGGTTAGATATAGACCAGTTATATGAGGGCATTAGAGAGATGAAAACAACAAGCCCTCTTGCTCTTAAAAGAAGTTATATGATTTTGTATATATAGCATTTACGCATGCTCAGTGATGAGCAGTATTGCTAGGTAAAGCTATATTTTGTATCCTACTTGTAGGGTACCTCTGAGTTTCATTTCTTGTGTGGCTGTGGTACCTGCTTATCCCCTACAGGATCAGACTTTATCTGTTCTATCTTACATACCTCAGCACAGCTGGCACCACAACGCGTTTTTTAACAGACCACTTACTTAGAGCTAAAAAAATCCCTGGATGACCTGCTTTGCTGAAAGGTTATTTAAAGGCTCTCAACGGTTTCATCTTATCTGCATTTAAAGCATTACCCTCGTACCGTGGGGCATTTCATCAGTGTCTTTTTTTCAGTTGTTATTTTGCTGCTGTTTCATCGTTCTAATCTCGATCTCGCCGTGCCATAAATTCATCATTCACCCTGGTGGAGTATGCGCTCACACTCTCCCTTTATGCCCCTACAACCCAGTCTCCATGACAACAGGCTTTTCAAGCATAAGGCCAGGGAGAGGTATGATATGTGAGCTGCGTGTTAATTCAAATGCCCCAAACCCCGCTCCCTCCGTGTTTCTGTTTCGCTCACTCACTGACGCGTTCGATGGGCATGCACCAAACACACACGCATAATTACAGAGTCAGAGCAGTGATTTTGCTCTGTTGTTATTTTCAAGGACATCTTCCTACATGCCATCCTGTTGTCTCTAAATCATTATCTCCGCACAAGTGCTGTACCTCGTCACTGAACGTGAGTGAAAGATGCTTCACCCTCCACAATACTGATGCCACTTCTAGAAGTAAATATTCTAGATTTCTGTTTGAGAGAACAGAATCATTACTATGTAACATTTCCAAGATGCATTATCCACTTATTTTTTTCCCTTTAACTTCATAGTTCAATTAATTACATCACTTGGCAAAAATAGGGTGAAAACATAAAGCCTCTTTGCATTGGATAAGCAAAGAATATAACTAAAACAAACACATGTCATGAATGGCAGCTGGTGTACAAACATTACGATCTTAGTGTTACTGTCAGTTTGGTCTAGCTTTCTGTTGCTCTTTTTGTCTCGTCTCCATCTCCTCTCTTTGTGACTAACATTGACGTACCTCTAGATGGTCTCCTCTGTTTGGTTTGCATGGTCAAAGTGCCCACCACTGCACCCATGTTGTCACCGTGGAAACCAGGCCGGCCAAAACAACCCAGAGAGTAATAGTCCCTCTATTTACTTCACGATTTTGTCAGCCCGTCGTCCCGTCGCTGTCTCCCTCCAAGGGTCTGTACCTTACAGGATTTTTTTTTTGCCCCTGTCAAGTCCTTTCACTGGGTCCAGATCTGGCACCAGGGGGACGCTTCTCCTCTTTGAGCTGACTCTCTTGAATTTCTGATCCCTGTCTCCAAACACACACACACACTCACACGCACAAGCTGCTCCTGCCTCTTTGCGCCACTCCCTCTGTTCTGTGCCTCACTCTACTCATCTGTCAGCCTTTACCCCCCCACTCTTTCGAGCTCCCTGCCTCCTCATGCCCTTCTGTTATTGTGTAAGTGGTGTAGTCACTAATAACGCTTACTGACATGTGAACGGGGGGGGGGGCAGGTGAAGAACATTCATTTAAAGCAGACACGTGTATTTTCTCAACCCAGTGGTTACTACTCCAAATCAGCAATTTGCTCCCTGAAGTGTGTACCATAATGAGGATGTAGCTATATGTAAGACTGCCCACTTGGGATGGCATTTGTGCATGCCTATGTTAACTCACCGCAATATAAACGAGCAGATATTTTTCTCTATCTAGAAAGAATTAAAGTTAATTGTGAGATTTTGAAGAAATATTTTTAGAAAAAAAAACCCCAAAACAAGTCAAATGTGCTACAAACAAGAACATTTGCATTAAATGGTGCCAACGAATGTTCACCGAGTGGACTGTGTGTAACGTGGGATGGAAAGCTGTGGGGGTGAGTGATGCTTGTTTTCCTCCAAACTCAGAAAATAAGGCAGGGTTGCTGGATTGCAGCACAAACAACACAAGCAACAAAAAATAACTAATGCGTAAAACATAAAATTTAGATTTCACTGTGAATTTCTGAATTCAAATGGTCTAAATTCATGGAAGCTACTTGAAGGGCAGTTAGCTCAGTCTTTGTAAGCTGCTTGTAAAAACAATGAGGAGAACACAGAAAAAATGTGAATGATATTCCATCCAATCAAATATTCTACAGGCGGCGGACCAAAAAATGTTATGCCTCTGTCTCACTCCTTCTTTGTGTGTGTGTGTGCGTGTGTGGGCACGCGAGGTTCAGAAAACACTTCAGAAAACACACTTAAAACACACTTAAAAAAATTCATGGAAAGCCATTTTTTTTCAGCGCTGTTTCAGCTTTCTTGTTTCTTGAAAGCTGACATATATCTTCTGTGCTCAGTAGTAAAAACAAGCAAAATCCATGAGCAAAAATGATAATAATAATAATGACGATGAACAAATCTACACTGTATGGGAGTATAGATTATTATCTACAACCTAAACACCAAAACCCCGGACCCTGACACTAGATCAGCTGTGCAGTTCAGTTTCTGTGTGTGTATTAGAGCATGTATATCCTATGCTGAGACCTGACCTGTGACTCCCTGGGTAGTGCTGAGAAAAAGAACTTAACATGGACTAAATAATTAAACATGAAGTCATGCATTATTCTAAAATAATTTAAACTTCTCTCAACTTAGATATTCTCTGAAGTTAGATGGATGTAGGCCTCTGGATCTGAAAAGTGAAGCAAATTTAAGGCACATTTTTCTTAAGGTTAGGAAAGGGGCAAATATTTTGGTTCCAAAAATAAGTCCGATTGCATTTCGGTCAATGAGAAAATGACCCTACTGCTTACTTTACAACCCCAGTAACCAGATTAGTAGCCCCAGCTTTTAGAGAATACACAGTGATGTGTTTTTTGTAAACTGTGATCTAATTTTGAGTAAAATAGATGATCATCACTTTATAGTCAATAAGATAAGTGACTATATAGTGAATGGGGCTGGGGGTTATCAAGATCTACTGCTTACTTGATGTCTGAAATCAAGAAAGCCAAGATGGTGAGAGCTGAATGAGAGGCATTCTGCAAAACATTAAGTACCATCATGGCGGCTAATGCCATATTTTATATGAAGTGTCTATCCTACATTTTTCTTGCATCCCAGTTTCATCCATTCAAATATAGGCACTCTGTACAGTGACTTTAATTTAATGATTTCTCTGCCTTCTTCAATGCAGTAGTCATTATTTTTCCTTCTTGGATAAATCAGGAAGCATAAAGAATTCGTAAACTGTGTCACAGATGTTTCCAACTCCTTTATAATCTTCACCAAAAATAACCTGCCTGACATACAGACAGTCACACTCACACACTTGCGATGGGAAATTAAGTATTCAGATTACTAAGTAACCCGGTGTAATCCCTGTGACAGATGTTTGCCATCTGGAACAGTCTTAGTGCACCATATCACCCTGCACTATGACAGACATTCAAGGACACTGCATTGCAGTCTGGCTTCATAATCTCTTCAGAATCTTTTCTCTAATTCACATACCACCCCTTCTACAAATAGTGGGAAGGGCACACTTGGATCTTGTGCACTAATCAGCCATGTGTTTGTCTTCTTTCTCATCTTTTGTCATGTCCCACAGGTGCTTATTAAACACATTTTTTTAATCACTTTATCGGTCATTTTGTTTTCCATTTCTACTTTGGTTAGCGTTTTTTTTTTTAATAAAAATGTGAGATGAGAAAGGTGTTATCTTTGGTTCTGAAACACAGAAAAGAAGGTAACAACTGTTTGCTCTTTCTGTCAAATGCCAGTATGCCCTGAGCAAAGCACGAGGCACATTTGTGTGCTATAACTGCCTATACTGTGTGTTTAGATTTAGTTGCTCCTGGTCCCAGTCAAAGATCCCTTTATGCTTTTTTCAAATGATATGGTTCCCTTAAGAAAACCCCAACATACAGGCAGCAAACCACCCCTGCCTCTGCCTCTGGCCTCTAAGCCTGGAATAGAGTCCAGTCCATCTTTAGAGCCTGACATCCAGAACTAAACCTGGGCATTGAGTTGCATCCCACTATATCTAGCCAGTACCTCTCAACTGCAAGAGCTCAAGCTCCTTTCCCTACGGTGAGGTGATTTTCCATATTCCAACAACTAGATGCAACAGCTGGGGTTTGACCTGCCAGGGGCTCTGCCCTTGACTGCCACACAGCACACACATATTGCAGCCCAACATGGGCCAGTCTTCTTGAGGATTCATCAACTATCAGATATGCTGTAGGGATTTGGTGCATTGTGTGTTGGTGGCTAGTTAAAATAACACATTCACAAAAAATCCTGTAATTTGAATGCAAATAATGATAGTGCACATGAAAGACTGTTCTTTTCAATGCCATGTTTAATTTCATTTTACAAAGTGTTTCATTGCTCCCCCTGCTTTTGGTATTCTGTATGAATGCATGCCGGTGCATATATAAAAAGCAGCTCCTCGCCATCATTACACACCTGTTTCTACTTCTTCTAATAGTTATTTCAACCTTAAAAGGTCCTGCATTTGCCATGTACATCAAGTGAACCAAATGATAATTGGAAGGGAATCACTTTCCCTCTAGTGGGCTGAGACAGCAGTTTCAGACCTAATGTGGCTTTCTAGTCTGACTATGCAAGAACTTGCATCTTTAAATTATTTGTCTTTGATTAGATGTCTTTGTCTAGTCTCGTCTAACTCTAACCCTCAAAGAGTTTCTCAGTCTTGTTCTCTAAAACCTAAAGAATTATGGATTTGATCAACTGGTCCTGTAATGGAATTGACACCCTCCTGGGCTTGGGAGAGCCCGATTGTCCTGCGGAGACGTTTGCTGCTGGATACTCGATGGTCGGTTGCGTCGTGTGTCTGGCGACACTCTCGACCTAGGACATTGAATGACATCTACCAATTCAGAACCACGATAACAGAGTTCTGGCTGATTGGAGCTGACTCGGACCTGGCTTATCGAAAAACAAGAAGCGGCTACAGCTGTTCAAAATCCCATAAGGCTGGCCGACATGATAGACGATTGGCAGGGCTGTGAGTACTCAGACTGTGTTTTTTTGAACGCAATATGGATAAGATCTTAGAGAAGCTCATGGCTCTGCAATATGGATAACATCTTGGAGAAGAACAACGGGAATTGGTGACCAGTGATGGACATTAGACCAACTGCAAAAATTGGATGCAGTTGTTCGCACTAAACCCAAACATTCACCATCT
>VUQG01030065.1:44134-69201 GCA_015106755.1 Etia nguti | reverse complement strand
TTATGGTCAAGAGTATCGAACGCTGCACTGAGGTCTAGCAGGACAAGAACAGAGATGAGTCCACTGTCAGAGGCCATAAGAAGATCATTTGTAACCTTCACTAAAGCTGTTTCTGTGCTGTGATGAGCTCTGAAACCTGACTGAAACTCTTCAAATAAGCCATTCCTCTGCAGATGATCTGTTAACTGTTTGACAACTACTCTTTCAAGGATTTTTGATATGAAAGGAAGGTTGGAGATTGGCCTATAATTTCTACACCAGCTGGGTCAAAGTGACGGCTTTTTAAGTAACGGTTTAATTACTGCCACCATAAAAGCGTGTGGTACGCAGCCCAGTAATAGAGATAGACTGATTATATTTAAAATTGAAGCATTAATTAATGGTATCACTTCATTAAGCACTAACAGACACATGAACAAATGAATCAGAGAGAAGTCTAAATAAATATCAGTACTACTAAAAGTATCTGTAAATACTGATATGTCTTTGAGATGGCTTTGAATTTTTTTTGAATATTTAATATTTTATTTGTGAGGAAATTCATGAAGTCTTCTAGTTCAGGTCAAAGGAATGCTTGGCTCAACGGACCTGTGACTCTTTGTCAGCCTGGCTGCAGTGCTACAGTCCTACAATCAACTAACTGGGAATTTCCCACTACTGCCTCTGACAGGAATACCTCATGTGGCTGCTTTAAAGCAACTGTGATCCAGTCAGTATCCAGACAGAGTCAAAGATGCTTTACTAAGTGTTGGTCAAGATTTGTCACTGCAAATATTTTGAAAATGGCATGATGTATCCCATCAGGGATGTGTAGTTTGAAGTCCAATTTGGATGACTTTACACTCTTTCTCTGGTTCTGTCACTCCTATTTCACACTGGTGCTGCTTCTGCTGGGAGGTATTTCTGTAAACCAATATTTTTCTTTTCTCCTGCTTTCTTTCTCCCTGTCTTGTTCACTCTGCATTGCTAAAAGAAAATAGGCACTATGACGTCAGCCCTGCAAAACACTCTAAAAAAAGCCATGAGACAGAGAGACAGAGAAAGAGAAAGAAAAGGCAGAGGAAGAGGGAGAGTGAGGTAAAAATAGTATAATGGCTGTGTGTACTTTAGACAAATTAGAAGCTTAGAGAGAGGGAGAGGAGTCACATGTGTGGTGTTGCTATAGAGACTGATGGGTGGGTTAAGCATTATGGGATGGCAGACTGTAGGCCATCCACAGTGGATCTTGTCTGTTGTGTTACACTGGGCTGAAAGTACTTGAGAACATCTGGTACAATCAATTGTGCCATAGAATATAGGTAGCTTTAAAGATGCACTAAATTATGTTTTTATATTTCAAATTCAGTGTTCAAAGGTCAATGAAACCTCAAAGAATTATCACCCTCATGGAGCAGGCCTCCTCACCGCTTAACACTGTATATTTTTCATTGTGTTTTTACACTCTATAGCTTTCAGTTGAGTCTCACAGTTGTGATCTTACTTGGTCATTTTAGCATCAGACAGCAGTTTACAGGACAAAAAGCTCTCATTGAATGCTTACAGTTAAGCAGATGGAAAAGTTCAGAAAGTGAACGTCAATGAATTTAAGCTACTTACAAAGCCAAAATAACCTTTACTGACACACAGTGGGCAGGTACTAATTTAAACTTTCAACTTTGAGACAAGGGATTGGATCAACTACCAATAGGAGCAAAGGATACTGCTGACGGGTGGTAAATACATTAAAGGGTTATCTATGCAACAGGAGGCTGTAACTTCCACTTGCAGCAATAGGTGACAGCTGCTCTTATTTAGGGTAGGATATCATACAAAGTTTTTCAAGATTTCATTTCTAAAGGTAAACTTCTACTTTGTGGTTACATAAAAATCCAGCCTTTTTTTGTTTCAGAAATTTCCAGGTTGAGTAAAGTAGTATAAAAAATGTAGAACTGTCGTGCATCTCTTGCTTTAGTAGAGTACAAACAACCACAATCAAGAGAAAACTGCAGACTTGACAGTTGTTCAGATAACAGTCACTGACGCCTGCCACAATGAGAGCAAGCCACATTAGGTCATTGCTGAAAAGGCTGGATACACAGGATTCACAGAGTGCCGTATCAAAGCATGGAAAGTTGACTGGAAGGGAAAAGTGTGATAGGAAAAAATCCACAAGGAGCCCGGGGGACTGCAGTCTTGAGATGATTGTCAAGAAAAGTTGATTCTAAACTTGGGGTGGACTGAGGCTGTTGCCAGTGCATCGAGAACCACCGTGCACAGACGTCTTCAGGAAAAGACGCTACATCTGTCACATTCCTACTATTAACCCACTACTGAACCAAAGACTTAAGAAATGTCTTACCTGTTCATCAGTGGCCCAAAGTCTTTTCAGATGAAAATAAATGTTGCATTGTATTTAGAAATCAAGGCTCAAGAACTTAAAGGAAGATATCCCAGATATCCCAGTGTTTTAAGTGCAGTGTGAAGTTTCCACAGTCTCCGTGATGCCATATCACTTCATGCTTTAATCTGCTGACGAGCTTTATAGAGATGTTGATTTCTTTTTCTAGGTATTAGCACTTGTCCACAGTGCAAAATGATTGCTACTGATCTGGTATAACTGTGTTTGACTGGCCAACAAACTCACCTGACCTGAACCTTACAGAGAATCTCTGGAGTACTGTCTAGATGAAAATGACAAACTCCCAAACTCGAAAATCCAGAAAAGCCAAAGGCCACTATCAAAGAAACCTCAATAACAGCTTTGCAATGCCACAACTACGATGCACTGATGCAGTAATCCACAATAAAGGAGTAATGGAGTAAAGTCATGGGTGTACAAACAAACATATTTTTGAACATTTTGGCCATTTGTGTGTTGTAATATATCTCTGGAAATATTCTAATAATCTGAGAGGCTGGCTTTGATTATAAGCTATGATCAAAATTCAAACAAAAGAAGACTCGTTATATTTCAGGGTACAAGTGAGATCAAAGTTCTTTTTTAAGTTCTTTTTCGTGACATTCTCTTCTTTGAGAAGCCTAATATGTGCACATATGCGAGTTCACCAGTTATAATGATATAAACAAACAGACGGTGATCAGGTGTGTTGATCTGGGAGTTGGTTTTATTTTACAATCTAAGAGGAAATTCATTACTTCATTTAAAGGAATTTTGGGCTACTACCTATGTAAATCAAACAAATCTTGAGCTACTTCATTAACAGCGTCTTCAATCTCTGCAAGTCTTTTAATTCTGAACACACACACACACACACACACACACACACACAGCCAACATTGTAACTGCAGCCAAAAGAAGATTAGAGTCAATATACATCCTCTTTGTTCCAGCCTGCTGTCATCAAGCTACATTTCAACACTGCTTTACCTCATTTTGGCACCATTGTTTGGCCAGTTCTACTCTACCTAAACCTCAGAAAATCCATTTTATCACCCATGTTTCCTACTTTGTGTTATTATATTTGTGTTTGGCATTATAGGAGTAGCCAAAAATAAATAATTAAAACACTGACAATGTCCTAAAAATTCCCAAAAGATTCCCAAAGCTAACTTAGTCTACAGAATGAGATGGAATGACAGAAAGTGTGTCCAGACTGAGACAGCTAAAAAGAAACCATCTACATAAACTACAGAAATACTCAGACCCTTTGCAAGAGATCAAGAGAGAGTGGTCGGGGCTTTCTGCTCTTCTTCTCTTAGAAACATGAAGAAGAGAGAGAACTGCTCTTTTGCTTTAAGAGTGAAACATTCTTCTTACAAAGAAGACTGAATCTCATCTCTTTGACCTTCTGTCAGGCTTGTCAACTTGCCCTTTTATTTATTTCTAAAAATCTGATTCCTTTTTTCTTTTTGTTTTAACATAAAATGTAGAGCTTTCTCTTTCAATGTCAAAAGAGAGACTTTTACACATATTTTCATTTAAAAAAAAGAGTTAAAAGTTCCAATTGTGAGAAAATGTCTGTTTAACTGTAATGCGGGGATAAACCATGGAACCAGGATATTTTCTGAGGTTGGGTATCTTTTGCGTTGTAGCACTGATGACTAGCACTGGAAACCTGCACACAGCTATTCTAATTAAATCTATGATTTCTAAACACATACATCAATATTTATCCTCAGTGTGTTCGCTGGAGAAGACGATACAGACGAGATGTGGGAAGTCACATTGAATCTAAAAATACGTGTATGATGTATCTGTGGAGTGCACAGTTTGACGCAAACTGTGGACACCGAGCACTTAGTGTACTCAGGTACCATTGTCTCCTCAGTGAGCTGCGTGTGCTCCTGCTCCAGCTGACAAACTTCAACACAAACAACACACAGGCGTTCCTTATGAAAGAAAACATCAAATTATTCATCAATTTTAATCAAACCTCCAGCACACCACAGCACCCCCTCCCCCCGCCCCCCCACCCCTACTTTGCCATAGATGACTCACCAGCGGTGGGCATGGCAGCGCTGGAGCCCCTGTTGCCGCTCAGGAGCTCCAGAGGCTGATGGTGGCTGTCTGTGCTGCTGGAGGAAAAACAGGACTCAGTCTCATAGATGGTCTGCAACATGGCGCACAATCCTGACACGGTGGGATGCAACAGCATGCCAAGGCGAGAGCCGGCGCTTTATTTTGTTAAACCAGTCACTTCTTCATCCGAGACGCAGGCATGCCGTAGACCCATACAGTTAAACTGAAAACTTCAAAACTAACTTCTGCAGGAAACGACCGAAAATTACAAGAAAAGAAAAGAAACGAACACCTCTGTGCTTTTTTTGTGTAATCCAGTCTCCATCGGACTCCTGGAGCTTCTGCCGTCTCTGGCTGCTCGGCTCGAGTTGTGATGACGAGCGGGCGACACTTTGAGCAAACTCCTCCTTTCTAATATCGTCGTCTCGGCCACAGCCCGCAGAAAGCCTCCCCTCGGCTCGGCTTCGCAGATCAATCAAAATGTCAACAGCCAAAGGAGACCACCTGAAAAGTGTCTGTGTGGTCTTTTGGTTTATTTCTCTGTACCTACATCACCTGGAGTCCTGATCCATGCAGAAACACAGTCCTGTTGGGATGTGTTGCAGACGGAAGGAAAAGAAAGTTTGTTTCTTCCATTCAGCTGTGAAGGAAAATCCAGTCACCCACAGCCTGTGAGAGTGAGGAGCGACCGACGAGAGGAGCTGCTGCAGCCTCGTCAACACAATAAAAATACAGACAGAGGAGCAGCCGAATTCCCCAGCTCTGTGTGCATCAAAGAATCCTCACGCTGTTCTCCTCCTGGCTGACTAGAGGGAGGAGGAAGAGAAGGAAGAGGAGGAGAGCAAGGAGGAGGAGGAGGAGAGGCAAGGACGTAAATAGCTTTGGGAGAGCGCTCCCCGAGGTTCCATGTTTCCAAAATTAGAACGAAGCACTGAGAGAATGACAGAGAGAGAAGGAAATGGAAGAACGCTGGGATGGCGAGTTTGGAGTCCTCACTGAGAAAATGAGCAGCAGGAGAGGAGATGACACGGTGTCCTCTTATCACAGGACAGAGGATAGTGGAGCTCCACACAGCGACCACAAACAGCTGCTGGTCAGACGGCTAATATTCACTGACTGAGAGTCACTGATGAGTGTGTGTGTGTGAGAGACGCTCACTGAGCTACTGAATGAACGTCGACAGAGAGACAGGAGACGGAGGGAGGAGGGTGACCAAGAGAGAGAGAGAGAGAGAGAGAGAGAGAGGCTGAAAGTAGATCACTGGGTGGAAAGGAAGTTAGACGGATACAGAGAAAAGTCAACAACAGCTCATTCACTTCATAGAAGGGAGAGGGAGCAAGGACACGAGAAGAGAAGAGACGAGAAGAGAAAAGAAGAAAAGAGAAGAGTAGAGAAGCATTTACAAACACAGGCGATTGGGGTGGGGGAACGGTGCTGAAAATAGCCTGCCAGGGTAGAGGAGGAGCTAGAGATAAAAATAGACAGAGAGAGGGGGGAGAAGGAGGGAGCAGTAAGCCTGCAGCTCTGGGGTGGGGACGGGAGGGTGGCGCTGGGTGCTTTCATGTTTCTGTGCTGTGCTTGCCAAATACTGTATGTCAATCAAAGAGTGTGGGCGGGCACTGTGGATCTCTTCTCGCTCTGCTAACTCCACGACCCCCCTTTTTTTTTTCTGGGTGCACAAATTATGGCCATGCAGGTTTTTATGTTAGCTAGCGGCGGGCACAGTCAGTGTAAGATCGCAGCGTGATATCAGCTCCAAGCATCCACAGTGCCAAGAGGATAAAGCCTACTCATCTGCTGAATGGTCATTTAGTGCCACCAGCTGTCCAAAGTCTCCACCTGACCAATAAAATATGTCAACATTCAGCCAAAGGACTGGCCAACATTCATGGCTCCCAGAGGAGGAATCCTGATAACTGTTGATTTAGTACCACCATCAGGTTGGTGCTGCAAATGGTTCTTCAGCTTTAAGCTGTACTTGCTGTTTAGGATTGCATTAACAATATTGTTAATCATTTGATTTGTGAGGCTTCATTCACTTAACCCTTAAACAAGTTTTTATTGAAAAGAAAAGTTAAAGCCTTGTTTGAATTAGCTACGACTTCCATAATCAGGGGGCAGTGTTTTACCAGTGGTCGTGTTAAGACGTTATTATTTGATGGCTGCCTAACGTTTTTTTATTCGCTACCACCATTTCTTTAAGAGGATCTGCCACTTGCCAGGTTGCCAATACATCTGTGGTCTTAATGACTTGCTGGGTTAAACAGAACGTACACTGCCTCACTTGCACCACCTTGTGGTTAAAAACTGGTAGTGAAAGTACAGCCCAGATCTAGTTAGGCTTCCGTTAAAATCTCTTAAACACAATACAAAGACGCTGTGGACACAAACTCACAACAGTTTCTTCACATTTTGGTGAAAGATTTTCAAAACGGAATTTAAATTAAGTATAACTACAGGACTGTGCATAAGTCTTAAGTCACCCCTGATTTCTTCCCATTTCGCTTCCAATAAGACAGAATGTTTGCTTATTTTCTGATCCTGAGCAGTCGTTCTCCAGGCTTTCTGAAGATCTGTCAAAGTTTTTCTTCTATTCTTTCGAAAATTTTTCAGTCCAGTCCTGACTGGACCATTTTCAGAGGGATATTTGTGTTTTTTTGTTAGACTGACCTGTTCAATTATACTGAACCATTCAAGCATGTCTACGCATATAGACACAACTCATCAAAGACGTCATTTTAGATAGTATCTTTAGGTAGTCTAAAGCTACTGTTTAGTATTTAGCAGATGTTTCCATAATACTCTACACATTACAAATGAAACATGGGAAATCTCTTCATGTTTTGTGTGTCTGATAGAAACTTTGAGCAAAAACCTCCCTTCCAATAGAAAAATGTCACAGAGAATCCTGCAAAGGCTTCTTTATAACCAGAAGCTACATGGCTCACTTCGCTGTCAGCGTGGATATTATTCATTGAAACTGCTCTTTATAGTATTTGTTTGTTCCATTCAGCATTCAGTCATAAGAGAAGCTAGACATTAAGAATAGGTTTTGGTCCTTTTAACGAAATATAATGGGCTGTCTCAGCTGCTGGCAAATGCAGAGTGCAAGGATTAGAAAAAACAAAAGAGGAGAACAAACCGAGCTCTGTGTAATCAGTGATAATACATTTAACAGACGAACAAATCCAGCAGACCAGCTCAGGACTCGTCTAATTCATGTATTTGTCTGCTTTTCATCTCTGTGTTGACCACTGTCGCTGCTGTTTCCTTTCCAGAAATGTTTCTTTGAATCATTTTATCATCACTTCTATCCCACCTCCTCCTCATCACCTTCATCTCCCTCATCATCCTCACCTCCTGTGTAAACAGCTCCCTGTGTCCTCCAGCAGATCTAAGGCTGCCTCAGTATGACTCACAAGTAAAGACTATATACACAGCAAAAGGAGAAAATGTAAATACAGAAAGTTAATTTGAAGTGTCCTGTCTTGTTGCACACCGAATGGGCTGCTGTGTTGCTGTTCTGTTATCCAACACTATGATTATTTATTAAAGACTTGTGCTGTTAGCTTAAAATCAGCCTTTCGTGTGTTTATGGTAGCAGATGAAAGGGACGCGACTGTCCAGGCAACATGTCTGACATCTCAGTGGTCTAACATACCAAACACATCTACTAAAGGTGAGTGTGTGTGTGTGTGTGTTTGTGTGTACTGCAGCAGCTTGGCGGATGACTCATCTCTGCGTTTCTATTTGAGGCGCATCAACCCCTGGAGTCACACTGCTGTCTGTGCGTGCTCGTGTGCGCGTGTATCTACTACATCTGTATCCATGACAACCAAATTACAGCCAGTCACTCACCCCCTCACTCGTCCCAAGACAAAGCTGTCAAAAAAGACGTGAGAAGGACGTACAGGTACCTACTACTCACACATATACAAACACAAACAGAGTTAACCAAAGCAATCCAGCACATGGGGCAAAGCAGGAGTCAGAGCTGCTGCTACATTCACTGTGAATGAAAAATGTCTCCCTCACCTGACTAACACCATCAGTAGCAAATATCAAGCAATTTTTAAAATCATGAGGACTGTCGGCGACTAGATTTAAAGACTCCAACCTGGTCCCCTCAGCTTTCTGACATGAGCCATGTGTCCCAGCATTTAGTGCCCTTAAACATACGCCTACCAGTGATGATGTAAAATGAAGATGACTCACAAGTGTTCAAAAACTTATTGCTTTCGTTAAAGCACACGCCTGTAACGACACCCAGAGACTTGTAATATATTAATATATTCTTTTCTTTCCCAGCATGCTAGCAGCTTGACATAGGAATATCAATGATGGTCAGTTCTCCACATGTGCAATCACACCCATTTACTACCTTTAGTCCAAATGATCATAGTCTATAGTGCACAGGATGAATTCTATCACGTGTGCTGATCCCCCCACCTTTCCTCTCGCACCACCATGAGACTGGCATTTTTGCTGCCATTCAAATTATATGCATTAAAAATTCTTCTGGATGCCCTTGTGCCACTGTCAAATTTTTGTTTATAGTCGGGACGAGCAATGAATGAAAAATGAAATGAGCGTCCATCCATTCGCTTCCGCTTATCCTTTTCAGGGTCGTAGGCTGGAGCCTATCCCAGCTGTCTCAGGGCGAGAGGCAGGGTACACCCTAGACAGGTCACCAGTCTGTCGCAGGGCTAACACATAGACAGGAGACAACCATTCGCACTCACATTCACACCTATGGACAACTTAGAATTTCCAATCAACCTAACCCCACTAACTGCATGTCTTTGGACTGTGGGAGGAAGCCAGAGTACTATATGGTGGAATCGAACTCAGGACCACCGTGCCACCATGCTGCCCGTGAAATGAGCGTGTGTGTATAAAATAATCAATCAAAAACTGTAAACTGTTTAATTAATCAAGGTTTTGATTTGAGGCCCTACACTGAAGTTACATTCCAGCTAAGCAAATTAAGCAAGCACATTTCAAGAAAACTACTTTTCATCCTTTCAAAGATCATCTCTCACCCCAAACTACTCTCACATGACTGCACATGCTCAATTTCGCATGTTTTGCACAATGTAATCATTTAAATGCTGTGGTCGCCTTTGGATTTGCAGATTGCTCCTGTGACCGTACCATCAGATCCTCAGTTCAGTTTTGATTTCTTTCATTTTCATCCATAATGTGCAAAACTAAGATGGTAAAGAACAAAATATCAGCTCTGAGTTAACAAAATAGCATTACTGTTGTTCGTGCATCGTTAGCACAATACTATTACAAAGCATCTTATAATCATCTGTCCACAGATTAGTTCCATTACAGTACTTTGCCCAGTAAAACAGCTGCATCATAACTCAGCAACTGTCTAGCTTTACTTTTTAAAAAAAGGCGCCGTGCACTTTAACTGCCATCAGCGCTCGAGTCAACCATGTATTTGTACCTATTTTAGTAATACAGTCTCTGGCAGGATGACTGTGTGTGTAAAATGTGTTTTTTTTCCGTTAGATGTCTCAAAAAAGCAGATAAGGATAACCTATACACACTTTATACTTAATATAAAGTATATTGAATAGAGAACAAAATACTGCTGACCTGGCCAAGAATGACACCCCCTCCCCAAAACACCATAGAGATCCCAATGAGGATCATCCTGTGTCATCACCAGTGTCGAGGGTCACAATTTGTTCCACTTCCCATCCTCTTTTATCAATATTTCCATCCATTCAACTTTTCATTAAAGCTTTATTTGTGTTTTCTTTTTTCCTTCTTCTTCTCAGTATAATATTAATATCAGCAGTAGTAGAACAAGAAAGTAGTAGTAGTAGTAGTGTAGTTATTACTATTCTTGTTATCATTATCATTAAACTGATGTTATTATTATTTATTGATGTCTTACGTAGCAACACAACCACACAATGCATTTACATACATGTAACTCACGATCATGTAACATAAACGTGTAACATGTAACTCATGTAATCGAAGATTTCCACCGAACGCACAGACTGAGCTACAAGCTGTGTTTTAACACAGCTGTTAAGGTCTGTTAACAGTTACGTATTCACTTTTATTAAATGACAACTGAATAAAATATTTAAATTCAATTTACTGGGAGGAGTATGTTGTTCATTATAGTAGCTATCATGTTAGCAACATTAGCATGTTAGCAAAAGTAGCTTTGAAAGAAACTAATGGACACCCTAGGTGATCTTTACATTGCTTAATATTCATGCAGTGAATGTGAATGATGATTACCGGTATATGATTTACACTGACCAAGCAGGTTCCATAAGGGGCGAGGTGCCGATCGACTCGGGAGGGTTTGTGCAGCTCAAAAAGAAAAAAGCTAACTGAGCAAAAGCATTCTTTCTGAATAGTATTTTACGATTCCCTCTAGAAAACGATCAGGTTGACGTGTTTTGATCTGTGCAGATGATAATAATCATCACAATATCTGTGTAACAAAGGCAAAAACCAACATGATGTAATTAGAAAACCAAAATAATGTAATTATACACTGTACTGTGACATGTGCATATTATCACAGTTATACTAAACGAGGATGGAAGCACCCCTCCTAGGTCTGTTTTGCTGGTGTAAACACAGTATTGTTTTGTATATTTAACACACACAGTATATTGTTGTGCAGATGGATGAAACACAGTGTGACAGACTGTAACTGGATCTAGCTTGCTCCTTATGCTAATGCAACAGCCAGTATACAAGTCAGTAAAAGTAACTGTTCAAGATGTACCTACCAACATGCTGCCCAGTATGGCACAAGCTCTCAAACCAACAGAGCTCTATAAAATAAGCTGAAGTCTTGCAGGGCTGTCAGTTTTGACCTGGCTGAATCTAAATTTTGACCTGACTTGAGAAAACACTGTAGATATAGCACAAAACGGGCTTCAGAGGTCTTTGCACAGACACTTTGTCTGCCACAGGAGTAAGTCACAAACACTTAGCGCTGTCAGGCAGCTGGAGTAAAGCTACCTACAGTATGATGACATGACTGCTTTTGATACTGACAGCTTAGATGAGCCAAACATCTGCTAGAAAGTGCTGCTGAAGCATCAAGCCTTTTAGTTGTACTCACAGTGTTTACCCAGCACTCAGCACCTTATTGAGCCAGCGCTCAGTATAATTGGCCTGAGCTCAAAGCGCAACAACAAAATCACACGGCGCAGTAACCCAACCACAAGAAAAACGCCAAAGTTTGCATTGCTCATATGGATTTATCTGGGAGCTCAGAACTTTGACACATTAAACACAGACACTGTATGAAAAAATGAATCCAACGTCAGCAATAAGAACATTCACCAGTCCAAACGGCAGTTTTCAGGATTCAGAAACACTGATGTTAACTAAATACATATCATGCTGTTTGAAGAAGAGTTACCTGAGGGGTGTGATGAATTCATGAAGGCTGAACCTGGACTTCTTTCCCCTGCCTTTCCACTGTGTGTGTGTGCGTTTGTGTGGGTTAAAGCGGGTCCTCTGAGTCGGCCATGTGTAGAAGGACAGACGGATGATTCAGACCTTCTTCTCGACGTCTTTCTGCAAAAGACAAAATTGCGTTTTTCAGCATTCACACTCAAAATAACCGACACCTCAACCAAACAGCTACAGCCCAGTCACAGCGCAGCAGACGAACCGGGACTGCAGGTTGATTTGATCCTGCTCGACAGTGAACTGCAAACATTAGCATGCTTAATGTTGCTCTTAGCTTCTGTTCTTCTGTCTGCCAGAGGTCAAGTCAGAGCCACAGTATAGTTGGAGTTCTTTATTTCACTACTTTTCACAAACGTTTTCCAAAAGCCTGATAACACCTGTGAAGATCTTTCGACTTGGCACATGTAAAGAAAATATTTCATTCAAAACAATAATGCCAGCTTAAACATTTTAGTGTTGAGTTAAATCTCTGAAATCTCCCTACTTGACAGCCTTTTATATCACTTGCTCACGTCCAATAATCCAGGTTACTGCTGCTGCTTGGTGATGTCTGTAAAGCTTCAACAGGCCCCATTAATGTTCAGCAGGGTTTAGGCAGGGTTGGGCAGTTGTTCAAAAAACGAATCAAAACTCACATTCAGAACATTTCATCCATGTTGGTTATTTGTTTTTTGTTATTTCAGTTATTATTACTTCTGTTATGTATTGTCCCCTTTAAAACACACCAGAGGAAAAGTATCATGGAGGAAAACTCAAACACTGAGCCGACAGCACAACTCGAGCAGTTTGTGCGTCTTTGTGTGAAATAATAAGCGTTCATTAATTAAAAGGATGGTAAAACATTCAATTAATCATGATTTTAATTTGAGCTTCAGAGTAAAGCCCATGACAGGCAGAAGTATGAGGTCTTTTCTGGTGTTCTCCAAAGCTTTGAGGTGTGTTTGGGCTCATTATCCTGCTGTGAATCCTTCTCCACAAAGATGAAGTATGAAGTGCTACTTCTCCTTGATCATATTTCCTTACTGATTTAATCTGCCATGTCATTTCTTTCATGTACCTGTCTTTTTACCTATACCCTACTCTTGCTGCAACAAACTCTGTCAATCATCAGAAAACAGGATTCCACCATCTGCTCTAAAGTTCTGGTTTATCTTAGTTAGGTCCATTACTGATCCAGTCCTGTCATGTTTTGATGGCGAGAAAGTCTGACTTCTCTTAGTACTGATGCCTCGCGTCCCAAAAATTGCCAAAGCCATATAATACAGCTGTGCCTCAAGTTTCATATGGCTACAGGTTGATGTACTTTATGTCCTAATCTGCCCGAGTGTCACCTGAAAACAGCTTCAATGACAAAGAGTAAAGGGAGATAAATACCTGCAGATGTTTTTGATAGGGTTTCAGATTTACGGGCCCAGCTGTACGTGTTGTATTATCTGTGGTTATGACTAATGTGGATTACCCATTGTCCCTATAACTGAAATATTAAAATAAAATCTCAGTCTTCGCACCAGTAAAAGCCATTCTTCAGTAGCACAAATGAATACAGAAGTAGTTCAAATAAAAACTGTCTTTATGCACACAAGCTGCATGTTCATTTGGCCCACAATTGGCCCGGCAAAGACTCCAATCCGGACCGCTGGAAGGCTTTGGACAATATGAACCAGTGCATATACTTTGAACTTTTAGCTGAACTGTCACAAGTTTTATAGCTTTTCCTGCTGATAAAGATTCCACCCATTCATACTACACCTAAGTCACAGACAAACAATTAAACGACACAAGACTTCAATTTTTCCACTATCTACTATAGAAATTTCTGCTTTTATTATAGTGGGTCCACATTCTTTTTAAATGCAAAAAGAAAAGTCAGTGAATAAACAAAACTTAAAAAAATGTCTTTCTTTTTGCACATTTATCATGTAAAGAAACTGAGACGTGCAGTTGAAATCACACTTTGTTTTCTTATATTAAAACATTTCAGGGATTAAATGTTCAGTTATGTTTTTCTACACTGACAGAAAGCACCGTTTCATTGGTCCAGCCCACTTAAGATCAAGGTGGGCTGTCTGTGGCCCACAATATAAAATGAGTTTTACATCTCTGCTCTAGATATGACAATAACATCACAAAGAATCATGAAGTACAATCTGTTATGATGACATTCACACTGGCTATATGTCAGACTGTGTTCTGATGTTCTGATGCAGCGTATCGAGCACATTTGTTTTGTTTTATTATTTTAAACACATAGAAAACAGGAGGCTCACTGATGCTGCATGATCCTCTGGCACCACCTACTGGTTTTGTACTGAAAAAGGATTTATGGAAAACATACCGACACCCTAAATAGTTCCCAATAAAGTGTGTAATAGGTGTGTGTGTATTTCTAAGTGTTGCAGCTAAGTCCCTGGCTACTTAGCTGTAATGTGATTTAAAGTAATGTATTTATCTTCCATTCCCTACACCTCCTCCAGTCTTTTTGTGTCACTCAAAACACACACACACACACACGCTCATTTGTTCTTGGACACATCACACACACACCGACACAGAGCAGCCGTGGCGGCAGCTGTGTGAGGACTGCTGGCTCTCAGCCCAAACACTGATAGCAGTCGATTAATGCTTTTAACTGATGGAGGGGGACATCTCAGCGTGGGCGGATTCTTCATCGCTGTCATAATGTCACCTAGATCCAACATTTACTCGCCTGTAGCTGCAGCTGAATCGGCTCAAAATAAACCTTTTTAACACATGTAGTCAACTAAAGTGTATGTACATTATAATGGCCTTGACTGGTTGAAAGTACACTGGACTGCTTTACAGACGCAGGTAAAAACAAGCCTACGTGTGTGTGCCTACATGCCCACAAATTCAATTTAATTCCTTTATATAGCACCAAATCACAGTAACAGTCGCCTCAATGCGCTTTATATTCTAAGGGAAAGACCGTACAATATTACAGAGAAAAGCCCAACAACGGACAAGCACTTGGCGACAGTGAGAAGGAAAAACTCCCTTTTAACAAGAAGAAAACTCGAGCACAACCAGGCTGTATCTGAGCTCATGTGACCTCAGACGGGGTCAGGCCTGGGTAGTACTTGGAATTGGAGACTGGCTGGGAATACACATAAAGCTGGAATAATTGGTGGCCCGCAGAGCATTAGTTGTCAATGTCAGCTCACAACAAGAAGGTTCTTCAGGAGACAGATACCTTCTCTACTTTTAAGATTAGACTTGAAACCACGCATTTAATCATTAGTTATTATTAATGTCTGCCTCTCTTCCACAGCATGTCTTCATCCTATCTTCCTGCCCTCACCCCATACCTGTGGCAGCAGATGGTCGCCCCTGCCTGCGCCTGGTTCTACTCCAGGATTCCTCCTGTTAAAAGGGAGTTTTTCTTTCCCAAAGTCACCAAAGTGCTTGATCACAGGGAGTCATTTGATTGGTGGGGTTTTCTCTGTTTTCTTGTATTATTGTTGTTGTGATTTGGCGCTATATAAATAAAACTGAATTGAATTGAACTAGTCAATGGTAAATAGTAAATGGACTGGTTCTTATACAGCGCTTTGAACCTGTTTGCCAGCACTTTTCAAACCCTCCCTGTGTCTGCATGGGTTCTTTCCAGGTTCCTCCCACAGTCCAAAGACATGCCCGTTACATTAAAAGCTGAAACTCAACTATCCAGGGTGTACCCCAGTTCTCAGACTATGACAGTTTGTGCAGTCTCCACCCTCTGTGAACCTTTACCACACAGCAATCCATACTTTAGTCATGTTATCTATTAGAAATACATTAAAATCCTCAAACAGCACACCCAAAGTAAAGAGGTCCAGATTAATAACAAAGAGAGGAGTGGATGAGGCCAAGCAGACACCACCTACTGCTGCCTGTGTTGCACACCTGTCAGTCAAAAGCAGCCACACCACTAACTGTTGATGACTTATAAAAATATACATTTAAAAATTCAACCCACTCAGATTTGTGTGAAAAGGGAAATTAACCATAGAAGCCAAAACCACCCTAAAAAATATGTTTTTAATGCTGTAAAGTTGGCTACTTTATAATGGAACTCTACAGGGACTGACTCGCTTTTGGAGCCAGCCTCAAGTGGCCATTAAAGGAGCTGGCTTCATTTTTCAGCTCTGGAAGCTGAAAAATGAAATACCACTGAAGAAAACAGCAGAGCTGAGCACAAAACTAGACTTAAATCATGAGGAAATAAATCATTCATCTGTCATTTCCTTCTTCCACCTTAACAATCCCACCAACTGAATAGCTTCAGCATATTTAAGAAACAGGACCTGTGTGTTTGTGATTTTTAGTTCAGACTTTTTAAGCAGTTATTAAGTGTTAAAAAGGGAACTCTCACATCAACATATTGGCCTAGCCCTACAACACAGTGGAGATCAGATAGAGGAACAGATGTTTAACAGAGAAGCTGCTGAAGAACATCATCATTAGCTCCAAATAAAGTCACTATTGCTCTTACAGTCAAGAGTACGACACAAATGCAGCCAACATTACTGATAGCAAACACTAGTTTGTCGCATTCACTGATTTTGAAACAAAATGAGTGCATTTATGATGATGCAGCTGTGGATGGATCATTTCCCAACAGATATGTAAACATGTTAAAAGAGGAAAAACACAGGTGTAATTAACAGCATTAATGAGCCAGGTCCTGGGTTTGCTGGTGCACGTGGGACCTCGCTGAGAGGCAGACATGAACAGAGCTATTGTTGAAATTAGCAGGAGCAGCTGCGCTTTTCCAGCTCTGAAACACGGTGTCCTGTTGGACACTTTAAAAACACTCACAGCTCACAACAGCCGCTATGCAATACCAAACTACTGCTGTGCTGCAACACAGGTGCACTTCTTTAATCACAATTGAAAGCACAACAATGCAAATGATAATAATGAGCTGCCTATTTACACAGAGGTAGGCTGGTGTTACTTACTAATAACAACCGTGCACACTTCCAAAAAAAAAAGTGGCAGGCAGTGGAGAGAAAACAGGCCAGGAATGAAAAAAGAAAAGCGACGACTCGCACTCTGCGGGGGCCCCGGTTCTCACCTATTATGTTAACTTTTTTTTGTCGCTGTTTATTTTCCTTTTAGTTTACTTTCAGAAAACTGTAACTCTGTATAATTAGCTCTCGCTTTAAGTCCAAACAATTAGTGCAGCAAGTGTGAAAATAATTAGTCAGAGGGTCACAATGATTTAATACGTTTAGTCACAGCCTGGAAAAACAGTGGATTTATTCAACTTAAAAAAAAATCAGCTGGATCTCCTTTAGCTTTCTATTATAATACTACTTAATAAAGTAAACAAATAGATAAAGGTGAAGTGAACCCTCCCACAGCCCTGGTGGGGAATGAACGTGGACTTTTATGGAGGAACGGGATGTGCTGACAGGCAAAACGAGAGAATTATTGCAAAGCTTGTGTTACAGTTTGACAATATCAGAAATGAAACACAACAAGTGAAACATTTCAGCCTATAATTAGCTTGGGACTGACTGTGTTACTGGCTGCTGTCCGACTGGAAGAAAGCTGCCTTTGCAGCTCTCCTCCAACTTTGCTAATTCCTGAAAGAAGTCACAGGATGTCAGTGTCAGGGCCTATATAATGGGATGAAACGCTGTGGGTGTCAGCATGTCTGCGTGCCTCAGTGAGTGTGTATGTGTGTGTGTCTGTACTCGGGCTAAAGAGCTAACTAGCCGTGACAGACTAACCTGCTGGCCAACTACTCCATTAGCCTAATAACATGCGCACACACACACATGCATGGGGAGGTCGGGAGAGAGAAAGAGGAAATACGTGAAAACAGAAGAGCAGAAGCTGCTGCTTCAGTGTCCAAATGTTGCCCGAAAACCAAGAAACATAAATTACTCTCTTTCTCACTCTGCCACCTCCTCCTCCTCCTCCTCTTCACACTATCATTTCCTAAAATACCTGGCCCCTCCCAATCTGGAGAGGAGCAGGAAGTGCTGCCTGGCAACCACGGAGCTGGGTGCCGTGGTAACGGTTCACCTGAACGCCTCTTCCCTAAACAAACAGCAAGCCTGAGCAAGGGAGACGGGGGGAGCAGGATGTGGAGCTAATGTCAGAGGCGATCTCTTGCAGGATTTCTTTGGAGTCCCTTTGTCCTGCTTGCTCTCACCTGTTCTCTGTCACACACGCCAAACTGCTGGACCATGACAGCATATAACACCAGCCCCCCCACAAACACAACAAACACAACTCCAACGCACAAACACACACATGCTGTAGCTGTCCTTACCAAAGTGACCTTACTATATCATCACATATTTAAAATAACTGTTAAAGCTTCAGCTTTAGCTCTTGATTCTCAGGGAGTTAATAATGTGCATACATCCTGACTGTTACAAAACTGATGCTTTACAGCTTTTCTATCCCTTAACTTAATAACTAGTCCTAACCTGAACACAACAGGGACAAACACCATAATCACATGTTTATACAACCATTAGTCATTCCTTCCAGGAAGTACAAAGAAACTCAATCCTTCATCTTTTACAAATATAAATAATGGTCCTGACAGTTGAGTGCTATCAAGATACTTCTTTATATTCCTCTGCTCCACTCAGAGTGTTACACTGTCCAGGAGAACAAAAGCAACAAACCCTGACTGCTATTTTGTCCCCTATTTGAATGATACTGAATCATACTTGTTATTAATCTCTGTCTCTCTTCCACAGCCTGTCTTTATCCTGTCTTCCTTCTCTCATCCCAACCGGTCGCAGCAGATGGCCCCGCCCCTCCCTGACCCTGGTTCTGCCGGAGGTTTCTACCTGTTAAAAGGGAGTTTTTCCTTCCCACTGTCGCCAAAGTGCTTGCTCATAGGGGGTCATATGATTGTTGGGTTTTTCTCTGTATGTATTATTGGAGGGTCTACCTTACAATTTAAAGCGGCTTGAGGCAACTGTTGTCGTGATTTGGCGCTGTATAAATAAAACTGAATTGAATTTGTTACAGTGTTGACATACTGATGGGTTCACTTGAGGGCCCTTCCAGAGAGACGTAATTATTACAACAACCTGTGACTAAAGAAGGATCTGAAGTGGTTGAAAGCTCTAGAAATAGAAACTGAGCAGCATCAAAGTTGGAAGGCAGTGAGACAGAGTAACAGAACAGAGCAAGTATCCAATTATTATGATCACTGGAGGTCAAAAGAAATGGCACATGATTATCACTCTTACATAACTAAAAGGCTGGCCCTTCACCTCCAAGATCTGACCTCTTGACTTTAGGGGAAGGACGGAAGGAAGGAAGAAATATCTGCTAACATAATGGTAGAATTCACAAAGTGTAACAAATTCTAACCAAGTACAAAGGAACAAAAATCGATATCATTTAAGTCAAACCACTATTCTGTTTTGTTGTGATCTCAGTAGCTGAGTGAGAGTTACTTGTATATGTAACTGAGACTTTAATACCATTACATTACAGACTTGCATCAATGAATGAAGAAAAGCTCAGCTAATATTTACTTAATACTTTTTAATATATATTCAGTGACTTACAGATAGACTTTTCTCAATCTGAGATATTTGCCTTACTAGGTTGAAAGTTCAGTCCCTGCTAAGTGTTTTGAAGCTGACTGCTGGTCACCAGTGGACATTAAAGGTTCTGGTTGCCTTGGTAACCCTCTAATGTTTTTACTACCAGGTAACATGTCAATCAGCTTTACTCTCAGTGGTAGTCGCTTCAGTTGCTCAGCTGGAAGTTGAGGAAAGTTTATCTTGCATCCTGCTCACTTCATGTCGCCAGCAGTCACCTGAAGTCGCCAAACATCATTCACTTTCTACGATCTCTGGTCGTGACACACCACAATTCACTTCCAGTATAGCCCAGTCAAAGTCCAGACCTAAATCAAACTGAGACGCTTTGGCATGAACAGGCCCTTCTTCCTCAAAAACTCTCAATGTGACTGAATTTAATATATCTGCAAAGAAGAGCGGGCCAGAAATTCCTCCACGACGATGTGAAAGACTCAGTGCCAGTTATCACAAATGCTGCCAAGGATAGCACAACCAGTTATTAGGTTTAAGGGATTTAAAATATTGTGATGATAAAGGAAATTCTTGCTTGTTCCTTGTATTAACCTCAGGGTTGTTACAAACTCTTCATGAACATCTACAAATCAGATATAATGGGTAATTATGCATATTACCTACAGTAGCAGTCAAGAGTTTAGACACACTCTTAGAGCAGAGCAGTTAAATACAGGCAGTATGTATAATTACCTGTATGGAATCCAGTTACCTTGGACTCTCATGAGAATGCAAATCCATAATGACAGGCCTTAAGCTAAGTGTTTATTGTCAAACCAATCATTGTCCTATAAGAAACTACTAGGCTGTTTTAGGTAACAACAGCAAAACAAGACTGGCAGAAGTTAAATGTCCTCACATTTACATATAGCACCTTTTCAGTCTCACCTAGGACTGGCCAATATGACCTCATGAATACACACACAGACATAGCCGGGGCCTTTGTGTGTGGAGTTTGCACGTTTTCCTTGTGTTTGCATGGTTTCTCTCCGGGTAGTCCGGCTTCCTCCCACAGTCCAAAGACATGCAGTTAGGTTAACTGATGATTCTAAGTTACCCATAGGTGCGCTTGCTCTTCAGTGCTCTGTCACCCTCTGTTCAGTCCCCCTTAGATAGACTGTTGGGATTTCTTTATTTTACTGTTGTTAAAAGTCTAAAATTCAAAGCCACCATCAGCAGTAATAATGAATCCATCAATATTGCAACATCACTGTGTGCAGTTTAACCCAAGATATAAAAGATATGACCTCACCAATAACTAGTAACTAACAAAATATTACTAACCAAAGACAGGTAGCATGGTAATTAAAAAAAACAAACATCTTATGGTAGCATGAGTGTCCTGGGTTTGATCAATGACCATTAACAGAACCAATAAAACTTTTTTTTCATTCTTTAGGGAAGTGATTTTTCTTTCCACACTCAAACACACTGTGGCAACTGTCCATCTTCTAAGGCCCATTAACCCAAATGATGGGTTAACAGGGACTATTTTCACAAAAATCCCTGGAAGTAAACCATGCATACAGATGAAAACATCCGCTTCAAAGACTTTCATAGATGCGCCCCGTTATCTGTGTGACCTGAACTTATTTCTTCACTCACTGCTCTTGACACATAAGCCTCTCTATGAATGCTGTTTTTCCTGTACCAATGGCTTTTAAAATAGAAAGCTAGTCATTGGTTGATCTCTCTCACACACACACACTGAATGCATGTAAAAAAAATGAAGCCCTAAATCAACCTGTTATAATTTTTTTTTATTTCTTCCAGGAAACACCAATTAAGAGGAAGCTATGATCATATAGCAGTTTTATGAAGTAAATGAATAAGGGGCATATTGTGGGGTCCAGTTATGAATAGAGCAATTATATGAATTTGAATGGTTAAACTAAGGAAGAATAAGAGTACTGATAAGAGTTAATGCGGATAAGCACTACCAGTACTGCTACTATTCAGTCCTTGTGACGTTCATCCCTACCCGTGAAATGTGTTCTACCTCAGCCTGTGCTTTGAGTTTCTGGATGATCCATGGTCAAACAACTCAGCCTCTAGGTGTTTTCACAACAGCTGATGCTGACGCACAAATTTGTGCTCCCATTTGGGAGTAGGACCAATACTCAGCAGAACCATGCAGGATCAGTGCGATGAACTTTAATCCCTTTTCAAGTGGTTTTGTCATGCAAAGCTTTTGGATTTTTATCACCATAACCGACCTGCATGATTTGCGGATGAGCCCCAAGCCATACTGGTCACAAGAATTAGTGATGAGTGCTACTGTCCAATACAACCTCAACTTACTCAGATTATTCTTTGTTTTAAATAGATTATGGTTGAAATATTGCCAGAGGGCAAAATAAAAGTAGACAAAGACACTGTCATCTAGTCAAACTGCAAATCACTAACTTTCCAGCAGAGATGGAAGGAGGCGGGATTACAAATCTAATAATAAAGACAGACTCTGGTTGTCTTAATTTCCAAAAAGGAAAGTAAAACCTTGATGTTCAGAGAATTCCATACACGATGATTGATTGTCATTTCTGCTTTCACATTAATATAAAAGTACTAGTTTTTGTTTCAGCTCCATAGGAACCATAGGCAGCGTATATACCAAAGTGGGGGCACTTGTCTATCTTTACATCTATCTTTTTGCTGAAAACAAAAGACAACCACAAGCACAGCAAAAAAAACAAGGTGACTCGAGTAACTGCCTCAATATCTCTGCCCTGCCTCATTGATAAGAAAAGCAGTCAGCCATGAAAGTACTTTGTGTTGGAAGTGGATGACCAGGACATGCTAACTGACACGAGGCAGTATGCAAACAATCCTACTGTGTTTTTTGGACAAAGGAATGAAATACTTCTAATTTAGCAAAGCACCTAAAAGATCAGCATTCAGATCTGTTCAAACAATTCAAGGTGAACGAGTTTCAGTTCATATTACCAACATCCAAAGTATTATCTGTCTTGTTTTCCTCAAATATACATTACCATTTTGTTTGAGACAGCTGTGAAATCATCTATGTCTTCTCAACAGAATATATCATTAACATTTTAGATAAATGGTCTGCCAGCACCATGTAAGTGATTTAAAATTACTTTTTAATGAAAGAGTTTAAGTAGATGGGAAACTCGTTTTGTTTTGGTATCAGATTAGGTATCAAGAATCTTGTAATTCTGCTGGTACTGGCAAAGACTGCTAACGTTCAGGTATTGTGGCATGCCTACAATGCAGTGCTATGAGCAACTGCGGGGAAGAAGAACTCTAACAGCAGGAGACCTCCAACAGAACCAGGCTCAGAGTGGGAGCAGCACATCTGCTTCAGCCGGCTCAGGGGTGAGGAGAAAGTGTGGCTGCAGGTTAGCTTGTTGGGTGTGTATTTGCGCCGCTCTGTTTGGGACAAGTGACGTATGCTTGTTTTGTTTTTTTAAATTTAACAGTTCCCCTACAACATACAACAGCCTCCTCTACAAACACAGACTGGTGACGATGTGACAAGATGTCCCAGCAACACTGGATTAACATTACAGAAAAACATAAATATGATGCTTTTTACTGACAGAACTATGATTTTTTATCAGCATTAGGGTAATGTTATTATGTTATGCTATAAAGTGTTGCGATTTTTTCAAACATAAATGTAACATATTCACAAATTAGTTTTGTAACGTTACTGCAACCAGACCCTGGTCGCGATTTTTACATTAGCACTACTGGGACTAAAAGGTAAAGCAGACATTAGAGATCAGCACTGAACATTACTTCTGTGTGGCCATAACCACATTTTGTTTGTATGGATCCAGTGTTGTATTATAAATCTTGAGAATGTGATCCTTCCATAACATCAATGATTACATGGGCTGTCAAACATTAGAAAGCTGCCTCTTGATCAAAAAAAGGGAAGAGAGAAGGACTGAACGCTCCAGATTTGACTTATGAGGCGCTTCACTTGCAACTTTGCAACTTGCAAGTTATCAGGTTAATTGAAATCTGTGTGAGTCCTGTAAAGTTCTGCTCAAAATCACAGACGCGGTTAGCATTAGGTAAGCAAAATAACAGAAAGAGTGCCATATGAAAAACACCTTACAGAGATGTGTGAGACTTAACATTTTAATGTAAATTACTTGAATTACTTCTATATTTACTTTAGAGCCCTTAAGAGCTGTATTGCTATAATGTTACATCATTTTATGCTTTTAGTTAGCATGTTGTTGTTAAATGTCAAATATAAGTAAGGTTTATAAGACGTAAGCAGGTTATGACTATTTGTTAATGCTAATAATAAAGCAAAACCAGTGTCGGACAAGTCTGGTGACTTGCTTGATTTACAGCACACTTGACTTTCCATTTTGTATTCTCACTGCAGAGACTTACAGGTTAAGAGCTGAGACTTGCTTGCTTGTGATTTGCACATGTGACTTTCTACCAACTTTAGTTACCCCTCTTATTCTTAAACTGACTGGTCTCACGCTCGCTTGTTTTTATGCTCCTTCTGTCGCCTAAAGAGAAATGCAGTGAGCTCCATAATAAGGATTCATTACTCATGAGATGACACAACTCCTGAACTGCAGCAAAATGGCAAAAATGCACATACAAATTAGACATTTTTAGGCGGTATATGACTCGACAATGATGCTTTAATGACACTGCAGATGCAATAAGATTCAGGGGAAAAACTGGACAGCCTCAACATTGGTTAGTGTATAAATGCATGTAAAGACTTCATACCAGCAGTGGTAGTGGTACCCATAACAGCTACTATGTTCTTCATTGGTAGCCCCTGGCAAGTAAAACCACCATATTTGTAGTTAATTGGTGCTCACTGCTAGCTCTTAGTTTATTAACTTGTGGTTGTCAGCTGTTTGTTCTGTACTAGTTAGCTGGAAGCTATCATGTCACTCCTGGCACGCCGCTAGCGCCTGTATGAAGCTGTAATAACTGTTACCTGTTTGCTAGCTAGTTAGCTGTTGTATCTGTCAGGTGTGAGCTTGTGTATTTTGGCTAGCCTTAGCACTAACTACACAGTTTCCAAGTTAGCCTATACGTTAACTGTACGGCAGAAGTGAGGACAACGTTGTAGCAAAAGCACAAAATGTAACATCTTAGCTCTGCAGCAAAATAAGATCAAATAAATGTCTACGCATAATGTTCTTGGACTGTCACGCACACACGCACGCGCCTCAATCTCTCGCTCGCGCTCTCCCTCTCTCCCGCTTTCTCTCTCTCTGATAAAACCCCACGGTACCGTGGATGTCGGCGGCTCCTCTTGGAATGTGTATTAGCGCAGAGGTCGCTTTCTCCCGGCTGTGGTTTCCGCCGAGGCACGGTGTGTCCCTCCGTGGAGCTCCTGTGCGCTTCTAACTCACACGAAAACGCGTAGTTTAACAAACGGGACGCGTCTCACCTCCTACCGCTTCACCTCCTCCATATTTACCGTCTGCCTCTCTCCCTCTCTCTTTCTCTCTCGCTCTTTCTCCCACCACCAACAACAACATTATTGACGTCCTCCTCTTGCCACGTGACCAGTCTGCTGGGGCTAAAAATAGACTCAATAGAAA
>VUQG01030065.1:7817-34555 GCA_015106755.1 Etia nguti | reverse complement strand
CTAATTTCGTTTTATTTTTTTTTTTTTTTTTTTAATAAGGCCACCCAAAACAAACACACACACCCACACACAGGCGCACTTCAGCCCGGTGACAGGCAGGGAGGAGGAGGAAGGCGGATCTGTAAAGTCCACTCTGCAGGACTTCCTCGCTACAGCCGAGCAGACCCTGCAGCGCAGTAAGTACTCCACTCTTCCTGTCCACCTTATGCTCTGTGCCTTTCCACAGTCACTGTGAACATAACTCAGACACAGCTAAAACAGGCTGGAGAGTCCCTTTGATCCCACAGGTAACAGGTGACAGCGCACCGTGGGAGCGTAAACACGACTGTTTGATTTGCTGTCATTCTTCCCGTGTGTGTGCGCGCGCGCCGTGTCCGTGGAAGGTGAATTCTAACAAAGAGGACCTGATAATGGAGTTTGAGCTGCGGTCGTGGAAATCCGTTGGATTCGGCTGTTCTGTGCTCTCCAGTCCTCATGTAACAGCTGTGACACACTTCCTGTTATGCATTTGGGGCGGCATTGATACCTTGTGATTTTTGGGTTGATATAAAACATGATAAAACACAGCAGACAAGGGCTCCTGGGTGTTTTTTATTTTTAAATTATCCGCTTCAAACCAGTGTGGTGCTGGCTATGTTCCTGCCATAGTGATTATGTTCTGTAACAGTGACATCAGGGACTTTAAGTTCCTATGGTGCAATGACACTGACTTTTTGCTCCTTTTATCAGTCAGTAGTTTAGCGCAGTTCAGAGTCAAAGACGTGTAAGTACATGAAGGAGCCATGACAAAGAGGTTATTCCATTTTATGCTATTTTATACTTTTTAATGCATTTCTTAGACGGACATTAGGGAATGTCTAACAGCATGAAACCATCAACCCAAAGAAGAAGCATGGTGGCAGTGGCATCATGATTTAGGCTTGTCCAGCTGATGTTTAGCAGAATTTCAGTGAGAGGTTAAGAAGTAACTCACAACCACAAGGTGACCAGAGACCACAGAAAGTCAATGACGTTCAAGTGACTATGGGCGAAATAACTGCTGGCACCAGAAAGTGGGCGGGACCCAAGACAAAATTTTCTCAACTTCCAGGCAAACATCTGAAACTACTACCTGTGAAATGGAAGAAGAACACCTGCTGCCTATTCACTGTCCTATGTCAATCAACAGTGTTCTGCGTTCCCATTGGCTGTTCCTTCAATCGCTTCAATGCCTCAGAGTTGAGAATAATTAAACTTGGGACCAACAGCTATTTTGACTAATGTGACTACTAACGTGAGAGCAAAGGATAACAGTGATATATGCCAGGATAGAAAATTCATTCATTCAGAGAACCAGAGCCTGGAATGGCCATAAAAAACCGACCATCAGTGACAAAGCAGTGCACAGCGCGTGATTTCTTTCCCTTGGTGGACATCCCTTAAGAAAGTGGAAGTTCGTAGAGCAAGAATGCTCTCCTTTAGCAGCAGTAAACCTTTTTTTAACCTTGTTATTGCTGCCAAATGGAGGTTCATTGTTGCATTGCGCTGACCATGCACACCCTTTCATGGAAACGGTATTCCTTGATGGCTGTAGCTTCCACAAAGTGAATATCTGTAGGATGCGCTGGACAAACAAGTCCGGTCCCTGGAGGTCCTACCTCACAACTTACAAGTCTTAAAGGATCTGTTGCTAACATCTTGGTGCACCACACCTTCAGAGGTCTGGTGGAGTCCTTGCCTTGATGGGTCAGGGCTGCTTTGGCTGCAAAATGGGACCAACACAATTATAGACATGATCAGACCTAATGTTATGGCTGATCAGTGTGCATGTGGTACTTGGATGTTAATATAATTGTATAACACTGACATGCTCTATGCTTATTTTATACACTAATATGGCATCTTATGAAAAACTAACCCAAGAAACTGAAACAAACTAGCCCATAACTCTTCTCATTTCTTATTGTAAGGAATAAGAAGAGTGCTGTTGCATAATATTAGCACATAATAACAGACAAGTCATGATGGGTTAATGTATGTGTAGTACTTTTTGTTACCATTGTATGAAAGGTTTAGAGCCTGATTTCATGTTCTAGCAGGCCTGAATCCTGAAACAATCACAGAGGGCATTCAGTATATCTGTTTTTAGATATTTATATATCTTTTCATAGATGGAAGACTGTTCAGCTGAATCCTTTTAGCATGTTAGATGGCCCCTTGGTAAGTCTTTTCACTGCCAGGTCTTTGACACTGGCTGGTGAAAGACAGACCCCAAAGATGGAGTACAAATGCAGTAGCGATGTGGGCTGATGTTATGTTTCATGGGTACAGATTTTCCTTCTCGTACTGCAAAATTTCCTGAAACAAATATGAGTTATTTTAGCTCTCTTTCCTCTCAAAAGCTCAAATAAGTCAAACTCTTTATAATGTGAAATGATGAAAAATAATGTTTGTGAGGTACTTTGTTATGTGATGCTCTGTGTTTATCTTCGTCGAACCCATCTTTCTAATTTAATTCACTTTGATTTTGTTCAGCAAATGGTACAGCCTAAGGCATCGGTTCTAATCGCTCTGTTCCTGGCTTTCAGATCATGGAGGACTCTGCCCCCCGTCGTAGTCGTGCTGCTTTTGCGGGGCTGGTGGGAGTGTCCCAGGTGCTGGGTTTGGCATCGGTGGTGCTAACCGGCGTGTGGATGGGTCACTTCCGTGGAGGTTTTGCCTGGAATGGCTCAAAGCAGGAGTTTAACGTCCACCCTCTGTGTATGGTGCTGGGCCTGGTCTTTCTGCATGGAGATGGTGAGTCCACACTGATCAATGATTGTACAGGTAGAACCACAGCCTAATCAGAGTGTGGCTCAAACTGAGTGATGTATCTGTGTGAACGTATTGTATTTTTTCTTATTGTTAAAAAAGGCTTTACTTTCCTCACCCATCACTCCCCAACAGGTCAGGGTAGATTGCTGCCCCTCCCTAAGCCTGGCTTGGCTGGAGGTTTTTTCCTGTTAAAAGGGAGTTTTTCTTTCTCACTGTTGCCAAGTGCTTGCTCAAAACGGGTCAGCTGATTGCTGGGGGTTTCTCTGTATTGCTGCAGGGTTTCTAACTTACAAGATAAAGTACCTTCAGGCAACTGCATAAATAAAATCGAATTGATATAAATTGTTTGTTTATATGTATTTGTTTTTTTTTCTCAAGCATGCTACTGCCAAACATTTTAGATCCCTAATGTTAGTGTTAAGCAATAATCCCAGTGAACTCATGAAATATCGTCTGACCTATAAACGATTTATTGAACAGAACATAATGTACGCAGAATAAAGATAGAGGCAGGAGGTTTTAAATTAATGCAAACAAGCGTTAATACACACAACCCCCCCGCCCCAGTCAACATGAAATCAAAGAAAGCCATCATATTCACATGAAAAAAAAAGTTGAGCATTTTGCTAAATGTTTCAGTGTTATTCAAATTAAACTCTTAACGTGCACCAGTTGGGGTAGAAATAGGTGACCTAATTTAAAATGTAACATCTCATAGCTGATACTGATATTTGTTTATTGGACATGTGGCTAAAACATAAGCCAGCAATACTCCTAATCGTAGACTCTTTTCCATTTATCTGGTCAACTGGCCACCGTGAATGCCTATAGAAGCAGAGCAGAGAGTTCTTGCTGAAATATCACAGTGATATTCAACTGACCAGTTAGCCAGAGCTCAGCTGAAAATGTTAGAATAGTTTGAAAACTTGCAGTCAGTGACTGTTCCTCTCTCCTTTTTTCCCCTGCAAAATGCTCAACAGAAAATGGCTGCGCTAATTTAGTAAGCTTGTTGGTGTGTGTCTGTGCTTACGAGTGTGCACGAGTGCATCGTAGCCTCAAGCCACTGTTTTGCTGACTTGTTACATTAAGCTAACACTGGCCAGACACCCATCAATCCTCCCTAACCTGACCCAGCAAGACTGAGACAAACAGAGGAAAGGGGGAATGGTTTGCATCACTGGATGAATGTAACAGCTTGCATGTGTGTTTTTGTCACGCATCCAGTAAAGGTTTGACAGGATGACTCTGCAGGGAATTGGACAATGTGGCACAAAAAAAGCACCAGTCAGCAAACAACAGCATATTTTCATTCACAGCAGAGGGGCTCCACTCCACTGGTCTTTAAATTCTCTTGTCCAATTATGGCATTTCTCAGAACTGGGTCTTCTTGTTTATCTTGTAGCCTGTTTAGACAGCTCAGCCTCCTCATGCTGGATATATTGAGCTAACCACTGCTAACTGCACTCCACCAGTTTTAAAATGTGTCAGCTGGAATTATTATGTTATTTGCACCCTGATGGTCAAAATTGTAGAAACAAAAATCAAATTCTTGTGTTAGAGTTGGGGTTAGTTGTGACCTTCATGCTAGTTACCAGTAGTTAATTTGGTACCTGACATTAAGAAGGAAGTTAGTTTGTTAGATGAAAGGGAAATGATATTTTTGACCCAGCTCTTTCAGGTATTTACTCTGCCTTTTAAGTGGCTCAAAAAACAAAAAAAACATTCCTCTTCAAATGGTCAGGTACAAGGACTGGACGGAAAATGGGTGAAAATGCAGCCAAGGAAAAACTTGGAAGACCTTCAGAAAGCCAGAAGAGCTACCGCTCCAGAACACTTAAGGAAAACATAGACGAAAGTCGGACTGCTTAAAAAGGAAAATATAAGAAAATGAAGAGTGGCTTAAGATATCTGCACAGTGCATGTTTTTATATGTAGGCTTCATGTCACTTTAGTCTTAGTCACTTATCATCTGCAACAGCACGATAAACATCATTCAAGACTGAACTCAGTTCACCACAATATAGCGTTACACCAGTGAAAAATGCAGGACACACTTCAGATCACACATTAAGACAGTCGGATGACACGTCAACACGACATACACATCCACACAGCCAGATTAAAGGAAGTGCAAATGACAGCTGAGGTCAAGTTGCTGTGTCACACACAAATGTTTTGTGAGGTGAGCAAAAGACATGAAAATCTATTTGTAAGAATTTTGTCACATCTGACTTACACTTCAGATGTCACATCTTCATCTAGACGAACGTGATGTGGAACCTCACATAAAGAGAGACTGCCCACCAGCAATTACTGTGTCACACAAGCGATTAATACATCTAAATGTATTCATTCATTCATCGTTTCTAAATGACACTATATAGCAGCTTGGTTAGGCCATTCTTTCCAGTTCCCGTGTTCAGTTTCTTTTTAATGCAGATTTTCCTTCTTGATGGTGCAGTCAGTCATCCAGCTCAACTTGATTAGTTTTGGACACACTGTCACTGTTTTTGACGTATTCCTGCCACCTGCTCATGCTGCAGCAGATTTTGCTTTGTGTCTGCAGCCCTGGGTACCGTTCTAATGAGAGTAACCACATTAGCTCAACTGGTTCAGTGCTAGATTGCATTAGAGCAATAAAAACAAAGGTTAACTGGACATTAGAATGAGATTGAGGAAGGATCTTAATGTGAAATGGAAACCTCCTGGGGGTGTTCCTCACACAGAAACAAACACGTCCACACTAATGCTGTTACACTAAAGCTCATGCCCCCCTTCTTCGCCTTTAATATCAACGTCTTTGGGTTCTTTTCAGTATCTTTCACCCCCATGAGGTGGCTTAAAGTTCTGTGATGCTGTGAAGTGGAAATTAAACAAAGCTGTTGGCTCAGGTGGGTGAATAAAGGATTTTTGCTGAGAACAATTAGAAAGTGTGTGTGGTAGAGCTGGAGGCTCAGTTGCTGCACAGTATTAATGCTGACCTTTTAGCACAGTGTCGCCTCACTTCCAGCTGGTTCTTCTGGAGGTTTCTTCCTGTTAAAAAGGAGTTTTTCCTTCCCACTGTTGCCATGTGCTCGCTTATAGGGGGTCATATGATTCATTCTAAATTAGTGTGTGGATGTGAGCTTGACAGATTGTCTGTATGTGGTACCCTGGAACAGACTGGCAGTTTGTTTAGGGTATACTCTGCCTCTGAAGCCATAACCATTATAAGTTCCAGCCCCACTGTGACCTTGTACTGCATAAAAGGAATGAAGGAAGGAATGTGTAATTGCTTTGTTTTATAGAAAATCAAATGTTAGCTCCAGTAATGGTGTGTCACTGCAGGAAGTAACACACAACCACGCTGTTTAAGTGCTGCCTTGAATTCTGAATAAAATACCGATTATGTTTCCAGCAAAGTAAATAGACCTCAAAATAACAATTGTTTCTTTTTACTTATGATTCCTTCCATGGTGTATATTATTAAAGTAATATAACAGGACATTGGTTACTGATGCCCTGAAATACATTTGGAAGTCTTCTGCCTGTAGTACTTAAAATCTTGAGATACCTGACATGAGCCAACTTTTGTTTTTTGCCTCTTCCTTGGTGCACGTTGCAAAAAGAAGTCTTGGCAATCGACTCCAAAGCCCTCTTGGCCAGACTGTGAGAACATGTTTTGCCCTAGTTGTCTCAAAGACCATCCAGAATCACAAAGTGCTTTAATGAGGACTTTTCAGTGGTTTCTTGATGGTGGCAAAAACTGGCCAATCCTCATCAGTGTGCCATATCCTTGTGTTCATAATAGTTTTCTTATTTAACGCTGATTTATTGATTAATGATTTTATATCTGTCTATGAAATAGTCACTGGGAAAATATTTGATGATTCTTCTTCCTTACCTTTACATGGTATTCTACTTTTGTTGCCCAGTGGTCAATGACAAACAGCTTACAGGCGTGCACCGTGTTAAACACTGATTGCAGACAACTTCATCCATTAGTAATGTGTCACATTCTACCAGGCACCGTTAAAAATGAAGTATTTTAAAAATGTTTCTCAGTTCTTAATGATGATTTCAATATGCCAAAATCACTACCCTTCCTATATGTGTCAGCATAGAGTTTCAGTGCATCCCTAGTACAAAGCTCTCATTGAGCCAAACAGTGGCCACGCTGAGGATTATGAAATATGAGTATGAATCATGTTTCGCTGTTTCCGTCTGCATTGGATGTCTTCAGTTTCATTCTTGAAAGCAGAAAAAAACAGAAGTATAAAAAAGAACAAACAGAAATTAATGCGTGTGTAATGTTTGATCAGTGTTAAATGCAGTTTCCCTCATCTTAATTGATTCTGTAGTCTTCCATCTGTCTCCATGTCCTCTGTCTGTCTACCTCTCCAGCCATCCTGGTCTACAGAGTGTTTCACAATGAGCCGAAGAAGAACATAAAGCTGCTTCACGGCATTATTCACCTGCTCGCTCTCATCATGAGTATTGTAGGTAAGGGAGATGCATTAGCCGGGATCTGACTGCTGCAGATGTTGTTTTTTTTTAAATAAACATGTGTGTGTCTGCCTGACATGTTGGTATTTGCGTATGTGCAGGTTTTGTGGCTGTGTTTGACTACCACAGGGCAGCCAAGATTCCTGACATGTACTCTCTACACAGCTGGTGCGGCATGACTACCCTAATCCTGTTCTGCTTACAGGTACACACACAGACTGAATTTATGCAGCAAATGAAAATGTAACGGATTACAACACTAAACTTTTTATCCCTCCTTTTTTCCCAGTGGGTGATGGGTTTGTTGTTCTTCCTGTTTCCTGTTGCGTCAGCATGGTTACGAGCCTCATACCTGCCTGTCCACGTGTTCTGTGGCCTGGCTCTGCTGGTAATGTCCGTAGGGACCAGCCTGCTGGGTATCACGGAGACGCTCCTCTTCAGCATCATGTATGTCTGTCTGAATGTCAGGCAGTATCTGCCCCCTCGTCTCCTCTTTATTTCATTAGTGATGTTCTTTAGGCGCAAACCACAGACTTTACACAGCCACAGACAGTATGACATCACATCATTGGTTTGTTTTGAAGCAGAAAGCGAGTGGCTTGGTATAGGTTGTTGTGTTTTTGTGGACAGAAGTGACCATATTAATGCTAAGAAGCTTGGTTATGAAAGGCAGCGTAAAAATGAAAACAGTTTTTGACATGTGTCAGTGACACGTGTAACCTTTATGTACTGGAGGAAGCCAAAGCGGACGTTTTCTTTGTTCCCTCATTGCTGAGACTTGGCAGAACAATTTAATAATAATAAAATAATGATTCAATGAGTAAAATGACAAATTATATTATATAGAAATGACACTTTAAAAAGAAAAGTCATGAAATTATACAAACTTGTTGTGTAATGCATATACACAACAGAAGAACTGTGATTTTATCACACTGTGAAGAAAAATGAGGAATGATCAGGAGGAGAAATCATTTCTTGTTTAAGTAACTGAATTTATTTGACTATTTCCACATTATTGTATATTCAGCACCCCTGCACGTTTCAAGCAGTGGTTTGATCTGAAAATATAAACACTGCAGATTTGTCCAGGGAAAATAACATTGCCGGTGTTAACGGCTTCATATCAGATATTACGAACCCGGTGTGAAAAGGCCTTTTTGGTTAGGATCATCACTGATTACAACTTGGATCTCAGAGGTTAGATGGCTCTGATCAAAAGAAATCCACCGCTCTAATCCAGCACATCCGCACACTGCTCTTGTTGCCTGCCATGTTGGATATGGTACAACCACCGGTTGCTAAGGAAAATGTGTAGTGGTTCCTGGAGGTTGTTGGCTGCATGAAATTGGTTGCAAAGAAGGTGCTACACCGAAAACCTCCTAGCAGGCTGCTGAGGTTGTGTGTAATTTTTAAAAATCTTTGCCTGTAAATACTTGCTAACGACTAGCCAAGTGGTAGCAAATCTTTAAAAAATGCAAGTCTGTCATTTCCATTCAAACTACAAACACAGCACTATGCTAGTGACCAAAGCAATAGGAAAGAGCTGTTTGCCAACTGGAATATGGTTTTCCCTAGTGACAGGTGGTTGCCAGGTTGATCAATGACCAGTCTGTAGGGCTGTGTGACCTTACGCAATCATTTTCCCAGCAACCTCCTCCAACCACTCACAGACAATGGCAGACAAGTTAACATCACATGGTTAGCGGTCACATGTCTGGAAAACCTCAATAACCATCATCTGGCCCTCATCTCAACTATCCTTCCATTTTACTGTGCCATTACCCACTTATGATGTCTCCTTGTTTCCTTGGGTCCAGGCCGACCTACTCTAAGTTTGCCCCAGAGGGAGTGCTGGCCAACGTCTTGGGGATCCTGTTGGTGTGCTTTGGGTTGGTGCTGGGACACCTGATCACGAGGGAGGAGTACAGACGTCCACCAAACCCAGAGGAAGAAGCTCTGTCCGTCCATTTCAAGACACTGACTGACGGGGGGTCACCAACCACGCCTTAATCTCACTCTGAAGCCTGACGCATCCCTGTGATCTACATCTACAGAGTCCTGCTAACAGACTATCTGTGCTACCGGTCTCTGTTAATACCTGCATACCTGTCAGAAAATGAGTTTAAGTTCAGCTTTAGGTTCAATGAAGTAAGAACAGAAATCTGTAATAACTGTCTTTCTCATGTTATCATATCAACCAGCTCTGTCAGCTTTGTCTTGAGAAACATTTATACACACATAGTTAAAGATTACTGTATAGGTGCTGTACTGTTTCACTACACACTGTCATATGGAGCGTCATACATGTGTAGTTGAAGGGTGCAGTTTATATTTTATTGTTTCCTGTTGTGCAGTGTTCATGGTTACGTTGTGATTCTCGTTTTGCTTAAATGTGTCTTGGATTCCTTCACTTGTGTTTTATCATTGTGTCTTATACCACATCTATATTAAAGATGTAGCATCAGTAGCATGCTAGCCAACCAGAGTAAGTGCAGTGTTCTCCTCTCCCATCCTTTCCTCCACAGCTGCCTGCTCTGCTCTGTGTGTTGGCTTTGTGAGGACAGTTATTGACATTAATGCACTCCCAGCGTCTTACCCCCAATTTGAACCATATTAACTACAGTAAATGCCAAACCTAACATAACCCTAAAACCAGGTCTTAACCCTCAGACCTGTACCTGAGACGATACAAGTTGTATCTTCCACAAAAATGTTTTTCAGGAAGATAAACCGACACGTTTTTGTTGTTATTTATTTCTGGTTTTTGGTTTCCTGTGAGAAATAACTAAAGTCATGATGTGTGGATGGGTGGTTCACGTAATATTTGGAAAGCTGGAATTCAGAATCTGCCCGTTTGAATATCAAATATTTCTCCTGTCTTTTTTCATCCTCATCAATAAGATTTTTCCCCCCACCTTTTCTATCCCCTTACCAGTCACAGCAGATGGCTGCCATGGGTGTTATTTGGGAATTGCGCTGATGCTATTTTTTTTTAGTAAATCTTGCACCTTATCAGTGAAATTAAATTGGACTAAAAAACAACACAAATTTCCCACAAAAAGAAACAAATTTCTGCTTTAACACTCAGAAAGGAGCTACACTACCCTCCAAACAACTGTACAAATCCTGCAAACGTAGCCTTTCTGTGAGCAGGGTGCAGCATGGTGGTGCGCTGGTAGTCTGTAGAATAGATGCTATGCTCTGCTGGAGAACCACATGTTCAAAAACTGTTCTCCGCAGCCGCTGTCTACTCTCCGTGCTGCTTTTCATGCTTTTTTGTCTCTCCGTGGTGAACACTGGTTGAGTTCCCCTCATGTTCCTCTCTGTGTAACTAAAGAGGCACAGGTCCACGTTTAGTTTTGGGTCAATATGTGACATTAAAGTTGGTGTAAATTGGTTGTATGATAAAATTTCCTCTGCTGTTGCTCCGTCTTCGTGACCTGCAGTACCATAAAGTCCTGTTTTCTGACAGAATCCTATCTGTCAGTAACTGTTCCTGTTTAAATGCTTCAATAACCTGTTTTGTGTATTCAAATACCTAAATGTATTTTTTTTTTATGTACTTTCTGTTTTGTTTTGCTCATCTTCGGCTCGGACTTCAGCCCTTGTGCCTCAGAGAGAGCTTGGTGGAGGTGGTTCATTTTTCTGTAAGTTGTGACGGTGTCGTTGTTCACAGGAAGTCCTGATCTTATCAGGACAACCTGAAATAAAAAGTGTGTGAATTATTTTCCCCTGATTTTTAACATCGGATGTGAAAGCAGCAAGAAAACAGCTAATTATATTTGAATGGTAGACTACTATAGAATATTAATTTTAAAACAAACATTTTTTTATTGTACATAACAAGGTGTTAATGTGCATTTAGCTCCACGAGTTTTGTAGTTTTGCCTTTGTACACCCTCATAGTGGATTTTAAATCACACAGGCAAGATGTCATTGAAGTGCAGACATTCAGCTTTTATTCAGTGGGTTTAACACTAATAACCTCAGTGGGTATCGCATTAATTGTTCGGGGTTTACATTTTCTAACGCTCAAGTGTAATTAGACACTGAACTAAAAAGCAGTTCGATGGCCAGTTCAGGTCTGTTCCCTCTTTATTTCATGAAAGGTTAAACAGATAAAGATCTGTAGTTGACCCCGAGAGTTGCGCTTGCCACTCCTAAAGTTTTCCACAGCAAAAAGTTTAGGAGTGGCTGAAGGTACAGTCTGGCTCATTCTTACAAAGAATGAATGCAGTAGCCAGCTCAGCAATACTAAAAGGCCTAAAAGCCCACTGATTGGTGCTGTATGTTATCATCAATATTCAGTTTAGATTGTTTCTGCTGCCCCCAAGTGACCAAAAAGAATCAGATATTGTAAGAGCACTGTATATTAGATCAACACAATACTTCCACCACAGTTAAAACAAAAGCACGATATTAGATCTGCATTTATCCACGTGAGCATATGAATGAATACTTGTGCTAATAACATTGCAAATATTTTGCATACAGCATGTCATGCTGTCCTTAAATTGCAAAGTGAACACAATTTTTCTTCATTGTAAAACTGTGGGGGCTTTAACTAGTGTTGCCACATAACAAGAAGGTAATGTTCTTGTTCTAATGTAAGATTATACCCAAAAAGCCTTTCCTTGCTGGGTCACACAATGAGAGATAGACTTACAGTTCAGTCTTTAATTCAGCTTTATTCCTCTAACTCAGTGATTTCACGTGAGCCAAAAAAACCACATTCATGTTGCTTGAAATGTTTGATAATGAAGCTCTTCTTGTCACCATCCTTGGTTTTAAATTTGAACTCATCTTACACACTGTTAAAGAGTCCAAAGTACATGCTGACCTGGCTCTGTTCTGACGGAGTATTTCACAGTCAGGCACCGATGCAGGCAGAACGTAAACATCCTACATGTGATGCACAACGCACAGTTTTGCTAACAGATTACGCGCGTGTCACTGGGCTCATGGAACATTTAAAGAAGCACCGCAGTGCTGCGACACCGGTTTTCTCACTTTCAGTTACTTTGAAGATCAAATTGCTAATATCATCTCACAGCTGCAGTCGCCTGAGCAGCACGAGATGACGACGGTGGTCAGAGACTGTACCGTGTGTGCTGTGTCAGAGGTCACGTGTTTCATCAGCAACAGCAGCTGAAACTGAGAAGTTTGGAAAAAAAACCACACTACAAATGTACAAAAAACTGGCATTCATGTTCATAAAAGACATTTTTAAAGATAAAAGCCTGATCTTATTATATGATTAAAGTCTCTTATTTAAAATTTGCCTCTCTTTTAAATATTCAGCTAGCCACCTCCCCTTGTAGTTAACAAGGTTCAGATGGAAAAGTTAAATCATGGGCCATTCATTACTTGCTGAGATAGACAAAAGCAAACCGTGTCTTTTGCCATAAATGTGTTGTCTGTTTCATCTGCTTTAGCTAGCTAGGCAAACTACTGGTTTGAAAGGAAAACCTTGTAAAGACATCACAAATAAATATGTCCTTGATGGATTCATAAATGTTAGTGTGCTAAAAATGGGTAACATTCAAAATCCCAAGTAGATGATGATTGCTTTAGGAAACTGGAAAAAGAAAGAGTGTAATTTTTGTATTGCAGCAGATGCTAGGGCTAAGGTACGATAAGAAAAACACATTTTCCATTCAAAGTACCAATTTTTAAAGCCCAGTAATGTGGTGCAATGAGAAAAGCTTTTTTTTAATGTCACAGTTACCGTTACTGACACCTAGTCTTTGATATCACATAAGCAGAAACACTGTCGAAAACTATAAATGTTTGGTATATAAGGATTAACGAGTTAAAATCATGTGTTGCATAAAATGTTTTGGCTAAGATTTCACAAGTCAGACAAACGATTTATTTATGATCTTTGATTACGACCCTTTTTTTCCTATTTAACATCCAAATTTAGGTCTATGTTCTGACCTAAGCTTACTTTTTGTAATTACGCTTTGCAAATTCTAACAAAAACTTTCACCACTTTTAAAAAACTTTTTTTTGTCTCTTTTTATTTCTGCCCTTGTTGCCTCAAGAGGCTTTGCCTTTTCCCAGAACAGCACTATAAATAAGAACATGATTAAATAAAGGTTATATTAATTCCCTGCACCAGCTCATGGCACAAACTGATTTCACATGAAAAGTCCTGCCTGCCTGGCTGTAGTACAACTTAAGATGATGTCGCTCCAACACAGTACAATGTACATGTTTTGGAGAAGTTGTTTCTTCACATTCTGTTTGAACTTTAGTTAATTTTTGAAGATTTTTAACTTTTTCTAAGCACAGGCGTTTATAACAAGCACAGAAACACAACAAAGTTGGAGGAACCATCTGAAGAGTAAGTAAACACACAGTTATGTATGCTAATGTTTGTGAGCCTAAGATTCTGATCTGACTGTGAAATACACAGTGGATGATAAGATGATAAGAGTGAACTGAACTTTACTTTTTTGAAAAACAAACAAACCTCAACACAGTAAAGGAATGTAGTTGAATAATGGTACATATTTGGGCCTCATAGGTAAGCCTCTGTGGCTGCTGTTGTTGGTAAGCTAGCTAGCTCGGCATGGTCATAAATTAAGCTCATATCAGCCCAGATAAATAGACTGTTTCATTGGAATTTTACACAGTTATCTTTGGAAAGGTGAGAAAAACATACAACACCATCCAAAGACTTAAAACGCACATTGTTGAGGACAATGATGGAAATATCCAGAAATTACATGTCAAGCCTAGTTAATGGTCAGAGTGGGAGTGACTGACAATACTGACAACTGAGGCACATACAAACAAAATGTTTCCAACATAATACAGTATGAAGAGCCCTGGTGTATCACTTGGAATCCTGGGGTTTGCATATTTAGACCATTAGGACTACAGAATATAAAAGGCCTTTAGAGAGCACAGAAAAAGGCTGAATGGATGCCCTCTCAAATTAATCCAATTTTTACAAGATGCGCTATATCGTTTTAATTGAACCCAGAAAGAAACCAATGTTAACCCAACATGGAACTCTTCAGAGTTTCTGCTTCATGTAAACTAAAACTCTAGTTTCAGCTTTTTTTTCCCACAGACAAGCTCCCAAAATAAACACGAAGGCAAATCCCAAAGGAATACCGTTTTAAAAAAAAACAAAAAAGAAACTTTACAGTTTAATACAGACATAACTTAAAAAAGATAAATACCATTTTTTTTTAAGTCAGTGCTTATTCAATGACAGCATTTTCGAGTTTCTCAAACTATGGCTTGGGTCTGGGTCACTAACAAGCCTTTGACTGGTACAATGTTGCGAGCCTGGATTCATCCATTTATTTCAAGTCTCTGTGTTATTTAAGCGCTTCAATCTTGAAATGAGAATCTTTATTAAAGGCGTCGGCAGCAGGCAAAGGTAATTACGGTGCTTTTTCTCTCATGTCTGGACGTCACCATTTAGACTTGAACTGCAGTTTTAAAATGTACTTCAAGCCAGAATTGTGCAAGAAGGAGAATACAATCTTATTCCATAATTGTCTTCTTCATTCTTGTGCTTTGTGGAGTGAAGACCTGTTAATGTTTCACTTCCAAATGACAGAACCAGTTCATTATTGGGGAATATGTTCCATGCCGTTCTTACAGGTTAGGCTTCTTCACCATGAAGTAGTCAGTATGCTTAAGATGAGGTGGCGCTCTTTCCAAAAACGAAATAAAGCAGTCACTTAAAGTAGCAACTGATGTGGGGTTCTCTGAAGAATACTAACAAATACAACCAAATGAAAACAAATGCTTTTACCCAATCTGAAGTTGGTGTGTCTTGCTCTTATAAACATTCCAAGTACTAAATTTAGGAACTTGACGTTACAGGATCTTCTTTGTTTCAAGAACAGTCTTCCAGTATATCGGTACACTGACTTCATTTCTACCACTTTTCATTCATGTTCTTGTATTGTCTTTACACATTGGACTCTACAAAGGGTCTTTTTGGTTTAACCGGAGACGTAGGACCCGTACGTCTCTCAGTCGGTCTGTCCGAGCAGCTGTGGCTCATGGGCAGCGTCCGAGCCACCTTCACATCCAGGTAGGAGGGATTCTGACTAGCAACCTGCACTGAGCCCTCACACTGATGAACATTTCCTGGCGTCACCTCATAGAAGTCCAGCTGGTTATCATAAGAGGCGTGACCATTGTGGGCATTGTTGTTGCTGCGGTTGTGGTAGGCAAAGGATGAGAGCTGGGGTGGAGGCGGGTTTTTGCTGGGCGAAGTGACAACTGTGTCCACTGAAGACACGGCCCAGGAGCGAGACGGACTGAGACAGGACGCCGAGCTGGAAGGAGCCTGTTGCTGATACTGCTGGTGCACCCTTGCCGTCTTGTCGATTACTCCCATAAAAGGAGTGTTCCTAGATGACCGTCCCACCTCTCCAGGGTAAGTACCGCCTCCTGACATGCATATTTCTGACTGGGGAGAGGCGATCAGGAAGTTATCATCATGATAACCACTAATGCTTCTAGCAGAGGCCAGATCTGAAGGTAGATCCATGTGCTGTGCAGAGGCCGATGTCCTAAAGCCTGGTCCAAGATTAGCTGGCTGTCCAGTAGCAAGACTACCACTACTTGGGGAGAAACGGACGCTGACACTCTGGGAATGGATGAGAGGCCTAGGGGAATGACCAGAGGAGGAGGTTGGGTGGGCACTGAGTGGACGTCGAAGACCACCCTGGTGTTGATACTGATAATCGTGTGATGACTGAAGCCTATCTGAAGACCCCATTGCTGCCTCTGTAACTTCCAAAGGGTAGTAGGCTGCTTTGGATTGGTTACGGCTGAACTGACGGGACTGACCAAATCGGTTTACCCCCGCCCACTCGGCTCCTGCTCCTTTCCCATAGCCAGATGTGCCTCTGGCCTGGCAAACCAGGTCAACATCTTCTTCATCCTGTACATAAGAAGCTCCAGAGCTCAGACCAGGCTGAGCCAATGGGCTAGGCCTGACATCCATAGGATTTGAGCAAAAGCCTTCCCCAAGCTCTGCTAGTTCTTTGGGCAGATGAGCAAACTGGGAATAGGCAGAACTTCCCAAAACCATGCTGGAGTGGGTAGAAGAACTGGGCTGATTGGTTCGTACCACCTGTGCTTTGGCTGGTTGGAGCCAGTGGCCTTGGACAGGGTTCTGCTTCTGGAACCTCTGACTAACCAGATGGGGGTGACGCTGGACTCCCTGGTTATGATCTAAGTCAGACTGTGGATAGTTTTGTAGACCTCCACTTTCTGATAATGCAGGCATACTTTCAGACACTGTGCCACCTCGTTGCTGATGCTGCATTAGGGAGGAAGTAGGGCTGAAATCGTGATAAGAGGTGGAAGGAGGGGGAGGTGAAGAGTGACTAGGTGAAGAAAGGGAGGCTGCGTGGGTGGGACTGGGGAGGTGATGATACAGATGAGTCGGGGAGAGGGAGGAGGGCGATGGTACCCCAGAGTGGCAGCGGGTGTCAAGACTTTGAACAGCAGGTTGAAGGTGACAGGGAGAGGAATCTCTTTCCCTAAAAATGCTCTCTGCTTTCTCCTCTTCCTCCTCTTCCTCTGTAAGCCCCTCTCTATCCTGTACCTGCAAACAACCTGAATCTCTAGACCTGGCCTCGCTGATAGACATGTTTTGCTGATAGATGTGATTAGATGATGGAGGATGAGTGTCCTTTTGCTGCGCAGCCTGCCGACACTCTTCTTTGACCCGTGACAGCAGGCGCTGGATCTCCCGGTTGGATGGGCACAAACGGCTGGCTTCAATCAGGTCCTCCAAAGCAGCGTGGAATTGTCTGGGTTGTGATAGTGAGAAGGAGTGAAAACAGGACAAACTTCAGAAGATGACACAAAGAGAATGTGTATATAAAAATGTTTCCTGAATTATGTGTTTCATATTGTCAGTGTTTAGAAGTTCAGTTCCAATCTTTCGATGTCTGGTTACCTGAAATTTGCTGTAATCACATTCACAAAGCAAAAAAATGGGCTCAAAATTGTGTCCCTCCATCTGAAAACCATGCCTTCAGTTACAGTGACTGTGATGCATTGCTAGGTCAAAACTTACTTAAATGCTAAAGCTTTAGGTCTTTATTCTCTGTTCTCTCTCTGGTGAACGGTGCCAGTGAGTGACCCCACGGTAACCACTAGTCACTGGTGGAAAATGGGTCTGGTTGGCAAGTGGTTGCAGGAAGTTGCTGGCTGTTGCTTGAAGGGAAATGGTCTCCGTTTCTGGTTTGTGTTGTACTTTTTCAGGCTTCACCACTACATGATGGTTAGTTAGTGACTGAGTGTAGAAGAGTTGGTGTCTTCTATGCAAACTATGAGTGACCGCAGTAATCTTCTAGCAATCAAAGCAATCACAAGATGGTTTTTGGTCCAGCACCCTTTTTGCTTTCATAGCAACTGGAGGTTAACAGGGGATTGCCAGCTGGTCTCTGGGCCTGTGTAACTGAGGCCTTACCAAACTCTGTGTAGAGCCTTAGCATGGAGGTAACTGGAAACTGACAACACCCAGCCAAGCTAAAACACATGAGACCCTACCTGACAGCACATATGTCTTCTTTTTCTTACAGTTCAGGTCATTCTATCTCTCAAGTTTTCTTTACATGGTAGTGAGCCTAAAACTACTCAACTCTTTCTCGCTGCAATCTCGTATCTAAATTTCAAATAGTTTAAAATTGCCAAACAATAAAATCATCACAGTTCTACTACTGAAGAGCCAAAGAACCCAAACTCTCAGAAGATGACGATCAGTTTGTTTTATTCGTTCTCATGACACTGTAAGTACCTGCGGCTGCGTTTGGCACGGGCTCTGGCATAAAAGGCTTCATAAGATTTGGCTTTTAGCTCCAGGGCCTTGGTAGCAAACTCCTCAGCAAGGCTAAAGTCCTGGAAGGAAGATTAACGATATATCAACACTGAAATAAAGTTTTACAGATGAGATTTGTTTCAAAATAACATGCAAAATATTCTCAGCATGTGTGTGTAAGAAAAAGCCTCACGTTCATCTTGCGGCGGCAGCGTGACAGGTTGAGCAGCACGCACACTCTGAGCTGTTTGAACGTCTTCAGCTCGTCTCCTGGAAACTTCTGGAGAGCTGACTGATAGGAGTGAGCGGCTTCCCTCACTTTACCTTGCTGGAAAGAAAAAAAAGAAACTCTTTCAGGAAGAACTTTGGAATATCGAATAAATATATCTCATCAAGATGGAAATGTGCGCTACCTTGTACAATTTATCTCCTTCTTGGATCAATTTACTGAGCAGAACCATTAAGATATCTGGCTTAGAGGTCGCCATGGCCCAGGTTGCAGGTCCTACACACACACACAGACACACAAACATGCAAGTTTAGTTTAGGGATATATGAAGGATGAGTTAGAATTCATGAAGGTTCATTCTGTAGGATGATGTATTGCTAATGGAAACTAAATGAACTATATGGGAGTCCGGTCATGCGGTAGTGAAGATGCTTACTGCATAACTACAACACCCATGGTTTAATTCTTGCTGTTAAACTGAACAAAAGTCTTGAGTGATGGGAGCAGCAGGGGTGTGGGTCATGCTTCTACCTATTTTGGCTCCCTTTTTCAGTAGAGCGATGACTGCGGAAGTGTTTCTGCAGCCGACTGCTCGGTCCAGAGGGCGCATCCCGCTGCAGTCCACATGTTCCACTGACGCACCGTTATCCACAAGGTACTGCACCTGGACATGGATAAAAGCGACATTTTGCACATTTTGTGCTTTTTATGTTTAGGATTTTTCACCACTTTTATAAATTCTCTTCCAGCCATATTACATGGCCCTCTGCAGCAGCTAAACAGGTAGGACAGATACACTGTTCTAAAGTAATACAAACACAATCATGGTTACTCTGGTTGTACACACCACTTCTGGGTCACCGCAAAATGCAGCCAGATCCAGAGGCGTGCGTCCATTGCGGTCTGCATGAGTTGTGGCTGCTCCTCTCTCCACAAGCTCTCTGACCAATGAGAGCTGGCCTTTCAGACACCCCCAGCTCAGTGCCGTTAGCCCTTCTCTGTCGGTCTGTTCGAGGGAGGCTCCTGCAAACGGACAGAAGGAGATTCATTAGGGTCGGAGCTATTGTCGGGGTTAGTGTGATTAAAATGGGGGCTCTAAGGAAGACGTTATAAATAATGGCTCCAAACCCGGCCTCAGTAGTCTCAGAACACACATGCCATTTCTGTTAAAACTGTAAATTCCTACAGAGGAGTGTTTGATCAGGAGGACAACAGATTCATTTCATATTTCTTCTACTTTTTTGTCAGTGTCAGGAAAGAGGCAAACACTGTTTTCACAGGAGTGTACATACTGAGAATACTGTATAGTATGACAGATGTCCTCTAAGATTAGCGTTTGTAGTTAAAGTATTATTGATTAGGACCAATCTCGTTTTCAAGGGTTTTTTAAACATCTTAATCTCCTGATCAAAGTTGTAAAAAAGTCAAAAAATACTTTCTGACTGAACTGAAGCTGGACATAAACAATGTGACTGCTGGTTTAATTGCATTGCTGCAGCAACTCATGCTGTTTTTCTGGCTATACAGTGCAGTGTGTGATTACCATGATCCAGCAGCAGCTGGGCAGTGCTCATGTGTCCCTCTGAGGCTGCAGTCATCAGAGCTGTTCGCCCCTGCTGGTCCACCATGTTCACCTCCACCCCCTGATTCAGAAACAACTCCACCACCTGACCGAAGGATGCAGGAGGAAGAAGACTGCAGTTATCTGCTGCAGATATCGTGTGATCATGTGCCTGTTTGCTTTCTGGTTCCACCATACCTGCCAGTGACCCCGTCTCACGGCGCTGAAAAGTGGAGTGACACCCTGCCTGTTTCCTTGCTCCACAGCTGCCCCCTGATCCAACAACAGCCTGCAGACAGACAGACAGCCACATCCTGCTGCTGCTGTCAGAGCTGATGCACACACACAGAGTGAGACAAGGGAAACAAGACGATTAGAAACTTCAGCTCTGTAACTGAACATATGGCATTTTAAACTTGTGGTAAGTGTTAGAGAACAAACATTAAATATAGAAGCCAGAGTTTATTCTGAAATGACGCGATGGATATTAAATGAATCCAAGTCTGAGCTTCAGTAAAAAAGTTTGCAATGGGACAGAATCACCCAGGTCTGATCCTGGCTCTGCTGGAGGTTTCTTCCTGTTAAAAGGGAGTTTTTCCTTCCCACTGTCACCAAGGGCTTGCTCACTGGGGGGACATCTAACGTTGGGGTTTTTCACTCTACTACTTTAGCGTCCTTATCTTACAACATAAAGAACCTCGACACGACTTTTATTGCAATTTAGCGCTACATAAATGAAACTTCTGTATTTCTTAGGAGAACCTTTTGTTTTCAATATAGTTCTCTAATATGTATTTGCTTGTTTCCATTTAGTTTGAATTGTTTCAGTAGTGTTGTTATTGTATCAGCTTGTTTGTAGTGACAGTTTTCACATTTACTGTATGTTTTTATTTTATTTATTTATTTTTTGTCTCAAAAAATAAATTTCTAGTTTCTATTTTAATTATATTTAGCAAAAACTTATTTTATTGCGTTGGTTTTTTGCACTTATATAATTTAAATATAATGATCTTGGCCAGAGGAACCAAACATGTAAAGAGTCCAAATACTTATGGTCAGAACTGTATTTTTTCTGTTCTTACTGAAGTGAACACTTTCGTCCACTAGATGTTACTAATGTAAAGTATAGCGGCTCTTGGCTGATCAGTCATTTTGTCTCCTGTTTACCTCTCATTAATTATGAGGTTGTGGTGGGAAAATGAGCCTGCTACATCATCCTTTATGTAAATGACCTTTTAAGCAAACCAAAGCATGTGTATGAAAACACTCTTTCCCACCATGTTCCATGTGAATTTATCACAGTGATGGCTTCTGGTTGGCAGAAAAACAAAGCCTGCTGTGACAAAGTAGTTACACAATAGTAGTTACATCGTCATTACCTGTCTCTCCCCATAGACTGTCATATGTGTTGATCTCAGGTCTCTCCTCCCCTTCTTCGTCTTCCTCTGGAAGGTCCAATAGGTATGACACCATCTACACACACACACACACGCACACACACAACTATGTGATTATATTTTTCGATTCAGTACCACACAGTGTTATACAGTAAAGGTGTGTGTGTGTTTGTGTGTGTGGTATCACCTCTGTGTGTCCCATGCTTGCTGCAGCAATCAAAGCCTGCTGCACTGCTTGGCTCCTGCTTGCCCCCTTCTGGCCACAGCAGGTAGTACAACTCCACTCCGCCCTCTTTAGGAGAAAGCGCAGCACCTCGAGGTGGCCTCGTTGGGCTGCGTGAACCAGCACGCACCGACCGGAGCCGTCCACGTGACCCACCTGCACCCAAAGAGAGACAGACACTCAAAAACAGGGTTGGGCAACTGAATTGGAACAATTTAAATTTTCACCTCTTTAACATATTTCACTGTATGTATAAGATTGGCCCCTTGCAAACCACGGTGACACAATATAATGCTGAAAAAATATTTTATTTCAATCCCGGGAACTCTTTGTGCAAAATTACCTTGGAACAATGTGAGAGACAGAAAACTATTACCTTTTTCTGCGAATGGTGGATCTACAAGCTACTGAATTATGGGATGTACTGCACAGAATCCTGTGAAAATCCTCCTGTTGTCATTCTTTACATTAGCTGCAAACATCCTTCTGACACCAAATTGCACATGTGGAGTAGAACTGGTAGACAGCTACCTTGGCTCTGTGCTGACTCAGCACTGTGACGATATCCAGGTGACCAGCTGCAGCAGCGAATCCCAGTGCAGTCAAACCATCATGTGACCGAGCATCCAGCTAAAAATTCAAAGTGGAATTGTGGTTGCAGTAAATTTGCTCCTGTTAACACCCAATGACACATCTCTATGAACTCACATGATATTTAAAAAGCTCCAGAGCCTTTTCTTTTTTCTTACCTGTGCTCCGTGGTCAAGCAGCAGTGCTACAGCATCAGTGTGGCCCAGGTGAGCGTGGACACACAGCAGGGGGGCGTTGTTGAGGACATCGCTACAGTAATCCACATCAGCCCCGGCCATAATCAGCAATCTGCTCACCTGGAAAAGGAAAAGAGGAAAGTTACAGCAGAACTGTGCTAGGAAATATACTTGTGTGTGTGTGTGTGAGCGTGCGCACGCATTGTATGTTACCTTGATATTGGGGGTGTAGAGGTTGCGCAGTGATGCAAGAACAGGGCTCAGGCTCTGGGTGCTGTATGACAGCCACAGCCCTTGCAGAACTGAGGAGGAAACCCCTAGCTTCCTACTCAGGCCCTGGATGAGGAGAACAAATGCCACAGAAACCAACAGTTAGACATAAAACAGTGGCATCTCATACTTTTGTGATCTGTAAAAAAAATCTCCTGGTGTGATTTCTAGCCCCGGGGATCTGCGCATGCGTGTCTAACTTTGTGTGTGAGAGCTCGCCTTGTAGATGTGCGCCTTCAGGATGTGATGGCCGAGCTCCAGTGTCTGCTGTCGGGTCAGCTTTCCTGCCTGTCTGCAGAGCCAGAAGGACAGGAGAGTGTGGCCACTCCTGGAAACAAACACACACACCTCAGTGAGAAACATCCGTCTCCCTTTTCTTCTCTCTCCATTTGTCACTCATGCCCTCTGGCTGACTATACCTGGGATCGCAGAGGAACCTGTCATCCTGGCCCTCCTCCCTCCACATGAGCCACTCCCTGAAGGAGGTGTGGTTTAGCATCCGGCTGCCGTCGCTGCGCCGCAACAGGAACGAGGAGAGCTGCTCCAGGCGCTGTGAGAACTCCGCCCATTGCAGCGAACCTCCAGTCAGGGTGCCCGCATTTACCACCTCAAACAGCTGAGCATTGACAGTATTATATCCACTGTTAGCAACTATTAGCATGCTAGCACTAACTGAAGCACAGCTGAGGCTGAAAGGCACTTCAGGAAGTTTGCTGATATTTGTTCATAAAAAATATCCAGATAGTGTCACTGAATGCAAAGGATGGTTCTTACAAGATGATACAATTATACACACAATCGATGCATTTAAAGTCATTACTTCGAGGGCTTAAATCTATTCGCAACATCAAATATGGCTACATGAGTTGTTCTGTGAGTGATATCATGGTTTAATTATAATGGTGATAAAGATGACAGAGGAACACTGTACAGTTTATACATCCCTTTCCTTGTTGGGTAGCAGAGAAGCGGGAGAAGAATATGTTGTCAGTATTGCTAATGCTAACTACCTAGCTAACTTTTTATCAGGCATTTTGATGGTAAATCCACACAATAATGCTGCAGAGTTATTTGGTGTGTATATTTGTTAAACAGTCATCTTCATTGTAGAAAAAAGTATGCCATGTATGTGTCCTCAGATGTTCACAAAATTCAGTAGTGTTACAAATGTTACTTCCAGTAAACTCATCATGTTCTGAGTCCACGTAATATATGAAGTTTACCAACGTGAAAGAGCTGGTGTGCTATGCTACAATCACACTGGAGAAAACAATGTCTGGAGACCACAGCATGACTAAAATTACTAAATTACTGCAAACTTGTTGCCTTTGAAATGGTTGTTTTAAGCCCAGGCCTGTGACCACTCGCAGTCAGCTGCCATCCTTAAAACAACTTTGCTGTGTCAAGAGTCTGCTATCAGTCTGCAACTGATTGGGGTCAAGTCAGCAAATGTACTAACTGCAGTCAATCACTGATTTTTCCTAGTTGCAAGGAAGCTGCTGTCCTGTTTTTACTCTACTGTGACTGAGCCTTTACCTGCTGGTCAGTCAGTGGATGCAGCGATGCCACAGTAACGTTGAGCAAAGGTAGAACTCTCTGGAAGGATGACTGGGTGGGAAAGCGCATGTTAAGCTGCAGCAGGTAAACCTCTGCTAGACTCACAGGAACCACCTACACACACACACACACACACACACACACACATTAAAAGATATTTCGGTATATCAAATGAGCTACAAAGAGTGCACACATTTGTGGTTCATAGTTACACATCTCTTTGTATCTCTTTGTTTACATTTAAAATGCCACGCCCACTACTTTCCACAATGTCTACTTGTTTAAACTAACATGCTCTCGCTCTTGTACACTTCAGTTATTTCAGCTGACATTTGAATAGCCGTCATTGTTTATATTATGTTTACACTGAAACTTAAAACAAGTTATCCGCAATGTAGTGGACAGTCACAGAATTGCAGCTAGTAAACTTTTTGGCGTGTGCAATTCAAATACAGAACTCATCGCAGCATTTCAATTACAGATTAAGTTCAGGGTCGACTCACTGAAACTGATGTAGGTGATTTTCAGTGGAAAATATGTTGTGGCTCAGACGCTGAATTTCAGAAACTGTCCCTTTCAAAAAGTTGTTTGACATAATTCAATGACTGGAACACATTTCTAAAATAAAATGTAGTCAGAACAGTCAGTCCCTTTAAATACATTTACTCAAATACTGATATAATCTCCAACAGCCTACTGTGACAGACATATTTCCAGCGGTATGGCACAGTAACTGACTGAATGTGTCTAAAGCTTTTTAAACAGTGATTGCTGCAGTAGCACACAGTAAATGTTTCCAGTATGGGGAAACTGGCTAGAGATTAGTAACTGTCCTGCATTTTGGCTAAACAAATCTGGTAAAAATGAAAAGTAGACAGTAGAGAAAATAATTTTTGCCCTCCATGTGGAGTTCCTGTAACAATGTGATGTCATGTGGAAACTATGAATACCGCTTGATTGCTTTTTTCCGTGTTTAAATGAAAGTGCTTTAATCTATGTTGATTATACTTCAACTGACAGTTACTTCCTTAGTCTAGTTTGTAGCAGTCTCTACTTTCTTCAGGACTTTATTTGACCTTTACCTTCTTTCCCCATCTCACCTTGAAGCTGGAGCTCTTCAGAACGAGGTATCCCCCCTCTATCAGGTCCAGGATCAGTTTTAGATATAGATATGAGCCTCTGCTCAGGCTCTTCAGGTGGCTGATCAGTTTGGACAGTGCAGTGTTGTCGAGGCGGCCATTGCTCAGTGACACATTGCTCTGGATCTCAGTGCTGCTGTGGATACGCTGCATCAGGTAACCCTGAGAAAAGACAGACCGATGCAGTACAGATGTGCAGAAAGACAGACAGAGAAACTCACAGGAATGCATCTGTTTACACCTTACCTGCAGGTCCTGGTCTATGGCGCTATTCTCATCCATTCTGTCTAAAGAGATGCGGTGAAAGGGCAGAGAATGAGTGATGTCCTGAGTGAATAAAAACACAAAGAAACAGATTTTGTTAGTTCAAAGAAAGTTTTGTTTAGTAGCATGTGTGTGCCGCTCACAGTAATTTGGCAGCACAGATAGTAAATTTGCTTCAGAATAATATAATTTTAATCAGACTAAAAAGCTTCCAAACTCATAACAGATATTCAGTTAACACTGGTAACAATGACATATTTACCACACAAAAGAGAAAAACCAACACAACTCAAAATAGCCCCCATGCATGGAGTCTTTCTCCAGACCCTTTAAAGCCTGTCACGTGTGTTCAGGGTGAACCTGCTCTCATCTATGAAGTTGCCAATTCTGGATTTCTATGCCTATCAGGCTCCACAGTGCTGGGCTGTGAACAAAAGGCCCACTAGAGGACATCGGGTCCTCAGACCACCCTCATGAAGTCTATTCCTGATTGTTTGGTCAGAAACATTCACACCAGTTCTCATCCTCTTCAACCCTGTCCAGCTCTCCTAGAGGAACTGCCTGTCTCCTGGAATCTCTTCCATGTTCTTGAGACTGCGCTGGAAGACACATCAAACCTTGTGGAAATGGCACGCATTTTTATGGCATCCTGGAGGAGCTGGACTACCTGTGTCACCTCTGTAGGGTCCAGATATCACCTCATGCTACCAGCTGACCCCAGTCAAATGCAAACAAAATGTGCACCCCTCTAGTGCACCTGTTGATGTCAAAGCTAAATCCCCCTTTAACATCTATTAAAGTGTACTCTTTTGTTCCCATTTAGTGGTCACCTTTGTGATTTCACACTTCTGTGTGTTTGTGACTTGTGTTTACCTGCTGACTGGTCCTGACAGTAGTAATGACCTTCAGCCAGGAAGGAAATTTCTGGATGGTTCGGGATAGAAAGGAGGTCAGCGTGTCTCCGTAGTCCGGCCGGTGGAACTCTGCCTCGTTTAGCCCATCAATCAGTACAATAAGGCCCGCCCCTTCTACATGCAATTTATTTTCTGGAAAACAAACAAAACAAACAATGTTGATCACTGCACATCAGTTAGTGTGCCACAGTTTACCAAATACAAGCTAGCAGAATGTAGTAAAAGCTGTACCTCTGTGGAGAGCATCGAGTGGTTCTAGTATTCCTTTCTGAAGGGCAGAGATCGGATCCTGAATACAGGAGCGCAGACTGAGCATGCTCTGG